>JAATLQ010002017.1:66162-160889 GCA_013421005.1 Heliconius erato x Heliconius himera
ACACTACTTTCACATTGAGACACTTCTGTTTCTGAGTTTCAAAAACCAAATCGTAATCACTATACTTTTTATCATTGTTCTACTTTAGACAACCTTATACAATAATGTTATACGTTTTTTTAACATTATTTTAAAGTGTTATTTCACACTTAAGCACTTAAAAACTGCACTTTCAAAAGCTGCAGCACTTAAAAATTTGAGGCCAGTCGTGGCGCAGCGGCACAAAGTGTGACTGTAAAACCGACTGGTTGTGGGTTCGATCCCCACTCGAGGAGATGAAATATTTACTTGACTTTATATTTCCATTTCTTCGCTCTGGTGTCGAGGTAAAAGCGCGCATTGAGTTCTGCCACTCAAAACACAATGCTTCCAGAATTCGGTAGAAAGTGAGGAACGGAGTGTCTTAACATTAGGTTCCCTCTGCCTACCCTGCAGTGTGCGGGCGTATACAGCGTGAAGCCAATTTATTTATTATTTAAAAAAAAAAAAATAACTGTATTGTAGTAGCGGGATTCGAACCCGCGCCTCCTGAAAATCAACCAGGTTGTTTTTTTTAAAATAAGTATAATGTTACATCCTTAACAAGATTGTTAAGGATGTAACTAAGCTTAGTTTTGTGACATCACAAAACTAAGCTAAGTGTTGACAGCCTAATAAATTTAACAAGGATTCCCTTTATAATTATTTTAATAGTAACCAATTAAGGACGTTAGTTTTCGCCAAATAGTAATTTGTAGCTAACCATTCAACACGTGTTGTATGCCCCATACAATATTGGCCTATAAAGTAGGTGTCAATTTAAATCCTTCACATATTGCGTAGGGTCAAAAGGAACATTTCAATTTAGTGTTTATTGCCCCATAGCTGTGATTGTCGGTTAAAATAACAGAAAATGTATTAGAAATTTTGTATATAAAGTTTAACTAACGTACCTAATAGTATTTTTTTTGTAGCGACTGGAAAATAAAATTAACGATTAAGCTATGTCAAATTTTCTTTTTTTTTTTCTTTATTAGGGTTCCGTATCTCGAAAGATAAATACGGAACTCTTATAGGATACACTTTGTCCGTCTGTCCGTCTGTCAAGGCCATTTATTTAGAGATCGCGTGTAGGTATCAAGCTGAAATTATCAAATATTCAGGTGTGAGGTCTCTTGGAATACAGAAAAATGGCTTCAAGCTAGAAGTCAACGCGATCAAAAGAGAAGATCGATATATCGATTTTGTTACATTTTGTATCAAATTCGCCGCGTAATCAAAACCTATTGGGTTCTATATATATTTACCATGGATCTGAAGTTATGAAATTTGGCATGAAATGAGAATTTAGAATACAAATAAAGGAACAAAAATATTCTAAATTTATATTTCGAGTTCATTATATAAAAAAATTGTGCATTTGCCCACAAACTTAAGTTTCTAAATTTTTATAAGTCATACCTAATTCCCGTTGACATTACAATCGAGTGTAATTGGTAGAACCCGAACTGCCCATGATGGAGTACGACTCGCACTTAACCGGTTTTATTTTATAGAGGTATAAATATCCCATAGAGATAGGATGGTGATCTTGCAAAGAAGAATCATAACATATATATTTTATATTTTTTTTATTTATCAGTTATAAATATACTCATTTTTTATTAATTCTTCCCAAATATTACATGTCCCTTACCCGAAATAAGCACAGAAAATTTTGTGTCCTGTTCCACTTTCCGCTGAATTCTGGAGGCATTGAATGGCGGAACTTAACGCTATGCTTTACCTCGTTATTAGAGTGAGGAAGTGACAATATTAAATTATTTTTCATTCTCCCGAGTGGAAACCGAACCTATAACCGTCTCACCATCAATACATATATAATAAAATCATTAATTAAATTAATCACAATTAAACTAAATCACAATTAACTCGAGTAGACTAATAATAAATAAATGATAATATTCTACATCTACAATGTAATCAGAAAGGCGCGTAGGAAACGTAATACGTACTGCTGTAACGTTAATTAATTAGAAATGTCGGCTCCGCTCCTTGTCTCACATTATAATTATTGAATTGAAGTATATATATATACTATAGTGTATATACAGACGGATATATTATATAAGTGGTTATATATTATTGTATTTTATTAAGATATTTAAGTTAACCGACTGATTGTGGGTTCGATCCCCACTCGAGGAGACGAAATATTTATTTGAATGTATATTTCCATTTCTTCGCTCTAATGTCGAGGCAAAGTGCGGCGTTAAGTTCTGGCACTCAACACACAATTCCTCCAGAATTCGGCATAATGTGTGGAATGGAGTGTCTTAACACTAAGTTCCTTCTGTCTACCCTGCTGTGTGTGGGATACAGCGTGAAGCTGATTTATTTATTTTATTTTAAGATATTTATATATTATATAGAGGCCGTCGTGGTGTAGGGGCCAAAAGGGTGTGTAAACGCGACGGAGGTTCAATCCTCACTCGAGGATATGAATTATTTATTTAAATTTATATTGTTTGCAACACACAATGCCTCTAAAAATTCGGCAGTTAGGTTCCCACTGCCTACCATGCTGTATGCGGGATACAACATAAAGCTGATTCTACTTTGGGCCTTAGTATATTTTTTAAGATTTTTATTATATATTTATGTATTTTACAGGGTACATAAAAAGAACCAACAAGAATGTTAGGCGGTAGGCGTAAAAATATATATCATTTATAAAATATATCCATACGTTACTATCAATATTACTATACTATACTATCAATATTTTTTTTAATATCTATATAAATTTTTAAAAATATACCTACTTAGATAAAATAAAATGTTCTGCCTATACAATTTAATAGCCACCTATATATATTATTCGTACAAAATATTTAACAAACCTGGCTAAAAACAAAAGCTATCGTAAGAACAACAAAAAATACAAAAGCCAATCATCATTTCCATACAATATTTAAACCCTGAACGTTTCAGATACCCATCCTCTCTCTATATATATATATAAATAGATGAGTAACTGTATACAGTACCATTTCCGGGGTCCCGTCCCCTTTAATTATTTATGTGTTCCCCCCCAACGCAGTAAAAACGGGTTAATTTGTGTAATAAAACAGCCCCGGTGAAATTAAACGCTATCTTCGCGACGTCGCTAGAGCACCCGGCCTCATCATCAATTGCGAAATTCTAAGCAAATACTTGAACTTTAATGAATTTTTCCCTTTGTTAATTTATTTTTTTTTTGCTTTTTGTGTGATTAATATGAATATTTATTAAGAAAACGTATAAAAATCCGAACGCAGCGGGAAAAATATATATAAAATTTTTATACGTTTTCTTAATAAGTTTTTTTTTTTCTAAGTGAGAAATAACACTTGTTACTAAAAATGTTAAAAAATGATTTAATATGAAGTACATTTTTTGGATACGAGTTACGTAAGTTTTTTGAAATGAAAAAATTTTTTTTTCTCAGCATCACGCTTTTGGGTCTCATACGGTTGTGGGTTTTATATCCACTCGAGGAAATGAAATATTTAATATTTTCAAATTATTCGCTTTGGTGTTGAGGCAAAGCGTGGCGTTGAGTTTCGCTACTCAAAACGCAATGCCTGGAGAATTCGGCGGAAAGTGAGGAGTGTCTTAACACTAAGTTCTCTCTGCTTACCCTGTTACATGCGGAATACAGCGTGAAGTTGAAAAAGAATGTTGTTCAAATTCCAGTTACATAGCTTATATGGTAGTACAACAATATTTGTTATTATTATTATATAGATATAGATATATGCGTATAATGTAAATAAAGCTATATTTTAAAGTAATGCGAAGACGTGACGTCTGTCGGCTTGCGATAGCGTGCCCGTGCCGTCCCTTTTCGCGTCGGGATTAGAACGGGCGACGACCCTAAACTTACCAAGAAACCAACTTTATAATACAAAACTTTATATAACGACTACACGGATTTGTATTCAAGTATTAAATATCGTTTTAAAGAAGACTCAATATATAGACTAATTTATAAAAGTACTTATGTACATACTAAATAAGTAAGAATATTATGTAAATACTTAAGGATAGTATACTTGAGGCCAGTCTAGGCACAGGGGCATAAGCATGCAACTGCAAAACGTGACAGGTTGTGAGTTCGATTTCCACTCAAGGAAATAAAATATTGACTAAGTTACTTTTTTCGCTATAGTAACGAACTTCCGCCACGCAACACGCAATGTCTTCACAGTTCGGCGCAAAATGTTAAGCGATAGTGTTTTAATGGAAACGGAATATCTTAACACTAGGGAAAACTCTGGGAAAGGTTCCCTCTGCCTACCCTCCTCCTATCCATGTGCTGCTGTGATACAGCGTAGAACTAAAAAAAAGAAAAAAACTTAAGCATACTAGCCGCTATCTATCACAACAGCTTAAAAAAATCAGAAAACCGCATCACAAATTCGAACAATACGTCACTTATTTTGTAATAAAACAAATCTTTTGTATCAGTGACATTAAGTGGTAGAATCTGGCGCGAGCCTGAACCACCACGTACGGCACACGCGTCCCAATATATTATATATATTTCCATATTCTTTTAATATTGTACTGCGCACGCGTCGGTGTTTGTGCCACGTGACCGCCACGCGGGCCTTCGAGGGCCACACCTACTCACTAATTTTCATTGCTATAATGAGGGTTGGGCTTAGAAATCGCTTGCTCATTTTTTTTATTGTTTTTTGCCTTTTATTTTATATTGTTGGATAAGCAATAGAAGATGTTGTGATAAAATAATTTTAAGTAATCTGCGGTTACGTTACTCGAGGAAATGAATCATTTCTTCGCTCTGGTGTCGAAGCAAGGCGTGGCGTTGAGTTTCGCCACTCAATACTCAATATCTATCCTGTCTGCTATATACTGGATACAGCTTGAAGCTGAAGGGTAACTAAAATGGTAAGAATACGACCTCGCTATTCAAATTCAAAATTCAAATTCAAAATATTCTTTATTCAAATAAACTCTTATAAGCACTTTTGAATCGTCGAATGAACATACAAACAAAAAAAGCTACCACCGGTTCGGAAGGCAGTTCTGCTGAGAAGAGCCGGCAAGCTTAAGCCTATGATGAATAATCTGAAAAAAGTATAGTTTTCCTAATTTAAATTACTTTGGTAGCAATATATAATATGAAACATTAATAGATGATAAATAATCATTAATCATATCGAAAGATCGACGTCGCTAAGGAGTACATAGCTTACGAATTTCCCAAAAAAAAAACACAACTTAACAAGAAAAAGATTACACAAAACAAATATAACAAAATCTATATAGCAAATAGTTTGACAAATTTTCCAAATTAACACTCGCAAGACAGAACAGACAGGGTTTAATAAAGATAATTCGGGGTCCCTCACCCCCTGTTTGCCAAAACTATCGCCCTGATTGATACGGGCCGCAACAATGCGTGTTTGTTTTCAATTACAGCACAGCTTCAAATGGAGGTGGAAAAATCGCCATCGGAGGTTCCCGAATACGCTCCTTTTATATTTGCTCTTTAGCGTTTTAAAGAATAAAATATTCATAATTGATGTATAATATATTTAGATTTATTATGGTAATTTCCAATGGAAGTGTGGACGAAAGAAAGATCGTAAAAAAAATACTTCAGTAAATTATTAAACACTTAATCAATTGCATTGTTGATAAAACTATACATAAGTTTTTATACAATCTCTCCGACTTCATTTTCAGTATAGGGTTGAACTAACCAACTGGGCCATGAAAAAAAAGTTAACTATTGCATATTTGGACATTACTTGACAATATGTTTGTAAATATTACTTTTAATATATATATATATATATATAGGTATTATGTTTTGAAATATAATGTCACTAATTTGATTTTTTTTATGTCACAAAAATTAGGATCCATCCCCACCCCTCGTCACACGTCACATTTCATCTATCCCCCTTAAAGTATGACGCAATTTATGAATACCCCCTTTACCATAGCAGATAAAAAAGAAAAATTCAATCACGTTCAAGTACAAAAGCTTTTTCTTATAATACTAAAAGTTTCCAAAAAAGCAAGCATATAAATCTCCAAGGATTTCCACCTACATGTGGTTAAATGAAGTATGAAATATCAATATAATATTTTTTTACTTACATTACAACACCATTCATTCAGTATGTGTTGAACAGGTTTTACATGTAAAAAGAAACTGTAATAGTCGAACAGATTTTACATGTAAAAAAAACTGTAACATTCGAACAGGTTTTACATGTAAAAAAAACTGTAACAGTCGTTTCGAAAGCGTTGTGAGGGAATTTTAACAAGTTGGGCTTTTCTATTTGATTTGTTTTCGCCTACGGGCCTCCACCAGCCGTCTACAAACTATTTTAATATTTCATTACACTAGGCACTCGCTTTTAATAGCTTCCAATGTTAGGTTTTTATTGTAGTTAGTCGGTTTTACCATAGAGATTTGAGTTTGTGGTTTAGAACTATTAGAATATATTTGGGAGGATATGGAGGTTTTATATCGTATTGTCTAATTTTACTCGTGTGTGGGTATATTATTGTATGGATTGTTAATAAAAAAAATATTAAGTATAGGTTATACAATACAATACAGAATTTAAATAGAGTAGAGTAGAAAATCCCCAGTAAAATGTTAATGCGTTAAATTGTAATAAAGTCACTTACAATGTGTGTTTAAGAAAGATATTATACATATTAAATAAAAAGAAAATAAATCAGCTTCTCGCTGTATCCCGCACACAGCAGGGTACCTAGTGTTAAAACACTCCGTTCCCCACTTTCTGCCGAATTCTGGAGGCATTGCGAGTTGAATGGCAGAACTCAACGCCGCGCTTAGCCTCGATAACACATACACATACATATAAAATAACATGATATTATTTTATACAACCTTTTTTCCATTTCCCCTTTGATTTTCGTTCTTTTAACATATTTATATGAGAATATTTAAAATATATCGAACCCCAAATGATTAATTTCAAAAAAACATTTTATCTATATGTACCGAGTACTATCTATAAGGGTATGTAGGTATAACATATAAGTATAATTAAAAAATTAAAGCTCTAACCCGATGGCAGATTCGAATCCCGTAAGTAAGTAACCCCGCCGTATCGCAGCGCGCCTTATTTGAAACACAAATATTTGCCCCGGATGAAACTTTTCCGTCTCCGGGCCTTTATTAATATTTTATTATTTTGTCTTGTACCTCCATTTCAGAAAATTTCAACTTCCCCCGCTCGAAACTCTCTCTAAAGCGATTATATTTTAAATTATTTTAATTAAAACACTGTGTAAACGTCTAAGACTCGAAGCTGTTTAGTTTGTTTTCTGAAATGTTTGAATTGTTTTATTAATAAATAGATTATAAAATGGAGTTTGTTGATACCTACATAAAATTTAAAATCAACTTTCAATAAATTTGCAGTGTTAATATAATATTATTTATTTTGTATTTTAACTAAAATGCGGGATACTACGTGAAGCTGAACAAAAACAATATTTTATAAATATATCGATAGCTTTACCATAAAAAAAAACAACTTTATATTGTTTAAATAAGCTAAAAGGTACAAAAATAGGAAACTCTACAATCAAAATAAAATATCCATATCTATCTAATTAAAAAGCCAAACACGTTTCCAATGAACAGATTTAATCGAACCTATAACCATCAGTAAACAGTTTGACATTTTAAAGAACGTTCAGGATAATATTGACTCTTTGTGTCTTGTTGTCTTTACAAATTTCTCTTGTAGACAGTTTTTATTCGAGGTTTAAGTAACCGACACCGTTTGTATAGTCGATTAAAAGTTGTTTACTCCAGTACTAGTGGTTGAGGTGTCGATATTGAGTCGCTCATCCAAATAATAATAAAATAATACAATTTTTGGATTATACGCTTTGTATGTATTCATGCAATTTTCACGTTCTTAAAAGATTTACTAAGGAAAAGTGAGTAACAGAGGGAGGAGGCCTCTGAGGTAAAGTCACGTAAAAAGCATGATGTATAAAGAGGTTGGTGAAAGTGGACGAGGTAAAAGAGATATCCGTTCTGGCTATCCCGCTAGGAATACAGTGTGAAGCTAAAAAAATGTTTAAAAATCACTCTGTTCTCTATTGCAAACAAAAATTGTGCGTATTTGGTAGCGAAGCTCATCACTGAACTTTGTCAATATTTTAAATAGAATTATTCCCCCATAGGATTCGAAGTAGTGACTTGCACTTGATGATATGATAAGTTTATGATAATTACACTAAAATAGTTTCATAACAAAGAAACTTTGCTAAATGTCATGTAATTCCATTTTATTATAACAACCACATCAAGCTATGTATGTATATTGCCAATAATTTAATGTTTTATATTATATTTGTCAAACAATACAGACTTTTCAATTTTAAATTTTAAAACAGCTTTCTTTATTAACTTTATAAGATTAATATAAAGTTAAGTACATTACTATTAAATTACAACATAGTATACATTTATTAAAAATATTTGAAACTAAATTAATTTCGCAGCAGCTACCTTCTTCAATATGGCTTAGTTTTAGTAAAATCATAAGTTCTTAGATTAACGGGAATTTTCCGAACTCCAATACAACTAACTTTCTTGTTCTTAATTAATTTAATTTTACATGGAGATTTCCAATGGAAAATTATTAAATAATTTCTTATGTAAAATACATATTTCTTTTTGTGTCACGTTTCATGATAAGCACCTGTATACATGTATATAGGCATTGCGTGTTGAGTGGCAGAATTCAACTCCGCGCTTCACCTCGACAACAGAGGGAAGAAATGAAAATATAAATTAAAATAAATATTTCATTTCCTCGATAGGAATCAAACCCACTACCAGTTGCACTAATAGTCACGCCTTCGTTTATAATAATATTATTAATAATAACATAATATTCTCTTATACCGATACATTTCTATTGCTTCATTATGTCAACGATAATCCAAAATAAACCTTTATAAAATATATTGTATAAAGATTAACGTCACACATAATCCCTTTCGAGAGGCCAAAAAATCCATAGCGCTTACTATCGACATTGATTTTTGTATCACGCAAAAATGGCCTTAGTAACAATATTATATATATATAAGAATAGAAATATATACTATACGAAATTAATAATAAATTTATATAAATAATACTAGTATTTGCATTTTTTTTATTTATTTAACAACCCGTAAGATCATTTTCCTTTAAAATTTTATAAACATATTTAAAAATGTACAATTTATTTCTCTTAGAAGTATATATTGTATGCATATTATATAGGTTTTTATAAATGAAATAACTAGATTTAATTTTTTTAGCATTTAGGGTTCCAATATCTCGTTTATTTTCATATATATTAAATCAATCAATCATTTATATCAGCTTCCCGATGTATCTCACACACAGCAGGGTAGACAGAGGGAATCTAATGTTAAGACACTCCGTTCCCCACCTATATATATTTCCTATTATTATATATTTAATATTTGTAACTCGAAATGTAATTATTCTAGCTAAAAGGAACAAAAAGTGTGATATTTTTTTTTATATAATATAAACAATATAAGAACAATATTATATACACAGCTTGTGTATATTACAAGCACGTAATATTTAAAATGACGACAAATTAGAAAATAAAAAAATAGACAAAGAAAACGATAAGTCGCTGAAATAGGTATTGGATGTGATAAAAATGTCACAAATAAAAAAAAATAATTAGATCATATTAAGACAAGTGGTTTTAGTGAATTTAGGTTCACGAGAAACAAAAAATCTATGAAATGTAAATCTATGAAACTATAAGAATATAAATAAATATCTATACAAGATTTCTAATAAATTGAATTTATTAATACAAGTACACGTGCTGTCCACTGTGTTTGTTTTTAGTTACACTCGTTGGATTTGTTTCCTTTAAGTTAACCCGTAAGGCTTTGAACAGCTTCACGCTGTATCCCGCACACAGAGTAGGCATAGGAAACCTAGTGTTAAGACACTCCGTTCCCCACTTTCCACCGAGTTCTGTAAGCATTGCGTATTTAGTGGCGGAATTCAATGCTTTGAATGTTGTAACTTAATTATACCTAACTAAAAATACTCACTATTTCTTCAAAATTCTTTCATAACATAACATAACAAATCCGACACAGTGTGAAAAGTTTTCATATAATAATACGGATTATTATTTTTTTCTATTGACAAGAGTGCGTGCTGTCAGTTTACGCGCCATTTTTGAGGGCCCTCAATGTTGCCAGCATACGACACGGGACATCAAGTGGTTCCGAGATGCGAAAACGCGTCTTTGTAGTTATTATATTTTGTGTTATGTTTTTGGCACTTGTTGCGTTCACATCGATTTTGTATCTAAACAAATAATCTGTGAATTCATTTGGTTTTATTCACGTTAGAAAATAAATTGTTTGATCGTAGATAAAGTTTATTTTTTATATTTCATACATACTGTAGAAACGGCCGTGGGGTAGGGGCACTAGGGTGTGGCTATAACACGACAGTTGTGGGTTCGTTCCCCATTTGTGGTAATGAATTATTATTTCTTAATAATTTAATTTCTTCTCGCTAATACCAAAAATGGCCTCAAACAATTCTGCGGAAAGTAGGGAATGAAGTGTATTAGCACTAGGTTCCCTTGGTATGCCCTGCTGTATGCGGGACGCAGCGTTTCTATATAATTGTAAATATCCCTAAAACCAAAGTTTTATATAACTCTGATGGACTTGCATACATAAAATACACACAATTTATAAAACCTACATTATATTTTTGTTTATTTAAGGTTTTTTTTTCAATTATATCTTTTTTTTATTGCGTTGTAAATTTATATATAGTTTTAGACTGAACTTGAAAACTTATAGATTTCATGCACAGGTTCTAAACAGTAAACCTAACCTTATCCGAATTTATATAAACTGCAATTTTTATTATTTTCATTGAATATAATAAATATATGTTATATATATAATGTAACTATAATAAATATATGTTTTTAAATATATTTTTGTAATAAAAAGTATCTTATGTAAATATATATACAAAGTTTCTTAATACTCAGTTGAGCAGTTTTGGCGTAACAACGTAAACGTTATAACATTATAACAAACTTACATTCACATTTATAATATTAAAAAAATCAGCTTCACGCTGTATCTCGCAACAGCAGGGTAAGCAGAGGTAACCTAATGTTAAGACACCCCGTTCCCCACTTTCAGCCGAATTCTGGAGGCAATGCATTTTGAGAGGCGGAACTCAACACCGCCCTTTGCCTCATCACCAGAGCGAAGGAACAGAAATATAAATTTAAATAAATATTTCATTTCCTCGAGTGGGGATTGAACCCACAATCAGTCGCGTATACAGTCACTACACTTTGTGCCCCTGCGCCACGAAGTATTTCTAGTCTTTGAATATTACATTCAAAAACTAGAAATACTTCTAGAAAATAAAAAAAAAATACATATGATCACTATACAAGGTGAAGAACTGATAGCACACTAATCCTAATATAAATCAAATTCGCAAAATTTACGAGCCCTCAGAACACATGCGTAGTATCGCTCGGTGTGCGTTAAAAATAAAAAAAAACGCACACACACACACACACATCCTATAATTTATTGCGTGTGATAAACGATGTGTTAAATTATGTATCTAAATACCTTAGCAATTTTCGTAAGCTGTAACGTTGTTGATTCATTAAAGAAGAGAGAGGTAAAAAATTGTTAAACAAAATGTATATTCATAACTAACTCTGGTAACAAGACAAAGCGCGGCGTTGAGTTCCGCTACTCAACAGGCAGTGTCATGAAAATGTAGCAGTGCGAGGTAAGCTTAGTGTCTTGACACTAGTTTCACTCTGCTTACTCTGCTATATGTAGTATGCAGGTTGAAGCTACAATATAAATATTAAAAATTAAATTAAATTTGCCAGCGGCAATTATTGGTTGACATTACACCTAAAATATACCTAAATTATGCATTAGACAAGATAAAGTTCAATTCAGTTCATTCAAAATTGAAGATGAATATACGTTCTTTATGCTAACCTGATGCGGAATACGCATAGAGGTAAAGGATGCGTGAAGAAAAATAAAGTTTAAGAAATAAATTACTAGAACTTTTACATAAATGTCTGTAATAAAAAATAATTGAGAAGAAAAAACATAGAGGCCAGTCGTGGCGCAGAAGCAGAAAGTGTGACTGCAATAATCGACTGGATGTGGGTTCGAGTCCCACTCGAGAATATTTATTAATAATTATTTCATTTAAATGTATATTTTCATTTCTTCGTTCTGCGTGCGTTGAGTTGTGTTACCGTTGAGTTCTGCCACTAAACACGTAATGCCTCCAGATGTCGGCGGAAAATGGGAAATGGAGTGTCTTGACACTAGGTTCCCTCTGCCTATCCTTCTGCTCGCGGGATACAGCGTGAAGCTGATAAATAAAAAAAAACATAAATTACCTAAATTATTCTTTTTAATTACATATTAATCTAATTCCATTACTCATCCTCACTAAGTTATGCAAACAATATCAAAACTATCTACAAACGTTGATTAATAAACAAGAAAAAAATTATAATATTTTAAATTCTGGAAGAAACATCACAATAGAAGACTCCAACTCAAAATTCCATTGTGGCGACAACACGTGGCAGTGTTGTCATATCAATAAACATTTTTCTTTTTATCCTCAATTCTTCCTACAGTCCAGACATATGTTATTATTATTCTATCCATTCATCTTTTGTAGTACAAAGCAACGCAAGGAACTATAGTTCGTATTATAAGTGACAATTCCAAAGCAAAAACGCACCATGAATGTATGGAAAGAAATATGGTTCCATTGAATGTGTTTTGGATGTAAAACAAACTGACATCGTATGTAAATAGTTTTGTTAGGTGAGAACGAATGTCATTTCTAAATAGATATTTAATGAGTGAGGCCAGTCGTGGCGCAGCGGCATGTAGTGTGACTGTAAGACCGACTGGTCGATCCCCACTCGAGGAGATGAAATATTTACTTAAATTTGTATTTCCATTTCTTCGCTCGGGTGTTGAGGCGTTGAGTTCTGCCACTCAACGCGCAATGCCTCCAGAATTCGGCAGAAAGTGGGGAACGGAGGGTGTTAACACTAGTTTCCCTCTGCCTACCCTGCTGTGTGCGGGATACAGCGTGAAGCTGATTTATTTAGATTTTTATTTAATGAAGTGAGTGAGGGAGTGAGTGAGTGAGTGAGTGAATAAATGGCCCAATGGCTGGTTGCGTGATCGGTTCGACCTTTGTGTTTGGTGATAATTCGTAATTAAAATTAAAGTTTGTCCTCTGTTGTAATTATCGTTGATCAAACAAAGCTCTCTTGATAATGGAGCGTTCTGATAAAGAAAACCAGTTGCAGTATTCCATATTTGTTAGCATTACTCTAGCATCCTGGTACATAAACTAGGAAAATAGTTGCTTATTTTTAATATATAATCTAATTAGTAGCCAGATTATGTTTAATATAATTAAATTAGCTTCACGCTGTATCCCGCACACAGCAGGATAGGCAGAGGGAACCTAGTGTTAAGACACTCCGTTCCCCACTTTCTGCCGAGTTCTGGAGGCATTGCGTATTGAGTGGCAGAACGCCGCGTTTAACCTCGACACCAGAGCGAAGAAATGGAAATATAAATTTAAGTAAATATTTTATCTCCTCGAGTGGGGATCGAACCCACAACCAGTCGGTTTTGCAGTCACACCTCGTGCCGCTGCGTCACGACCGGCCTCTCGATCGATCCTGGTACATAAACTAGGAAAATATTTCTATATTTTAAATATATAATCTAATTAGTAGCCAAATTATGTTTAATATAAAATCAAAAACTTTATTTTATTTTCATAGCAGGCATAATGTCGCAGTGACACAGCATGTGATAGTGAATGCGTTAGTTGTTGTGATTCCCACTGGGGAGAATTAATTTTGGAGATGATGGGTCATCTCTCATCTGCGCGCTCTAGTAAGAGAAAATGCGGCGTTAAGTTCCGCTCCTCAGGAAATCGAAAAACGGAATATCTTAGTATTAGTATTAATTTTTTAAATAAATATAAATTTATTTTTAAAACTAAGAAGAATTTTGAGATTCATAATTGATATAAATTTAAACAGTATGTGACTTAGTTTCATATACGTAGATCTGGTAATGTCTAGTTGATACGTAGATCAGTGTCGTGGGCAGATAAAAATCTCTTCTACTAAGGATGAAATATGAAATAATAGTTTATAATCAATAATCTCACAATTTTTTTATGAGTGAACCTGGGTTCTCCACTTTCTGCCGAATTCATATTGAGTGACGGAACTCAACGCCACGTTGTGCCTAATTACCAGAAAGAAAAAGAAAATATTGAATATTTCATTTTCCCCAGTGGTGATCGAACACACTACCTGTCGCGTTTACAACGTCACGCTGTACTTTTGCGCCACAACTGGCCTCAGATGACCTTAGTTAAGCAATAAATCTTAATATTATATTTGACCAAAATTTTACTAAACTATATTAACATTACAAATCTACATGGTGCCTATATTTTCTATACAACGAAAAAAAATCATTTCCGTATTGTTCCAAATAATGGTTTGTAATGTAAATACATTCTTTTGTTCCAAAATTTGAATTCGATGAGTGTTTTATTATACTGTATGTATATGCAACCGTCTGTGTGTCCGTTTATCCACGGTGGCATAAACGTGTCACGGTTCTTGAAGGCTTTGCTTACTTATTCTACTTGAAAAGAGAAAAATTCAAAAAACAAGCCTTAACACCTTTATATAAGAGTTATAATCAAAATATATTATTTTAAAGGGATGCGTATAATATATTTGTTGCCTTCTAAAGGCGGATCTCAAGTTTTGGTTACGTAATAAGCACCCTGCGCGTGAGTTGAAACCGAGAACATTTTCATGACGACTTATGCTAATATTACTTTAATATACGAAAGCACTGCGGTGACATTTAAAAATAAACGTTTCTCGTAAACTAGCTTGTTTTTTTTCTTTTAATGTTTCACATGTGAATTTTTCGTTGTAAATTTACAAAACCTATGTGAGTCACTTTAAACAATTTTGCATAACAATTTTGAAATATACCTAATATTTCTTTTTATTATTGAGACTAAAATTATTATATTTAAGAATACAAATAAAGATCTTAATATTGAAGTAAATTTTAATGGACCATTTAATAAAGCATAAAAAATAAATGTTTTGGAACTACATACAGAAATGTATAGATAATTTTGATGAGCGTAACGCAAATACAAGTGTATGAAGAAACTCCTTACATCTCCAAATTGCACCAACAAAGAACCTGCTACAACTAAAACTTCCTGTACCGACAAAGTCAAATTCGACACGCCCAAATCAAAATACATTATCGATCTATGAAAAAAAGCTATAGCTATAGAAAAAAAAATTGCGCTGCCGTTCGCACAATCAATCAAGACTAAGCCAATAAACCTCAACGATGCGCTTTTGAATCGAGATTCGATTTTTGGTAAGCTATTCACTGTATAGCCATCGGCGGCGTGAAGCTGCCTTGTCGAATCAAACAATGAAAGGGCAAGCGGAAGTGAACGCCGGTGTCTGTTACTGAATGGCGGGCTAGGATAGATGCGATCAGGAACTGTTGAGGTCGATGTGGAAACGTCAACGGACGTACGGTCAGCATGTTCCTGTTTATGCATTGCTAGTTTCTTTTAATTGTGATAAAATATTAAGTGTGAAAAATTATATATATCTACATAAATTTTAAGATTTTCAATTATCGGTTTGATAGAATTAATATCGCGTTGCATTTTGTTTCGAGTAATAAAACATATGACTAATCAAAAATATTAATTAGTAATATATTTTCAAAATATTGAACGCTAATAATGTACTATATTATAATTATTCATTATTAAATATTTATTATGAAAAAAAAAACAAATAATATATCAAAAAATACTTAAAGAGTTCTCTCCTGACCGTACTCCCAGCATCAAAACGTTTGTATAATATTGTACAACAATACAACGCCCCCTATTCAATAGAAAAACTGCTATTGTAGCATTGAAAAAAAAAAGATCGGGGTTGCCATAAAATTAAACATACCATACCGTAAAGGTAATAATAAAATATGTATTACATGGATATAATGTTGTTAGCCCCCGTTTAGTATGAATGGACCTTTTCGGATACGTTTGACTCGTCCTTTGTGAAAAATTACTCGTGTAATCGGTCGAGATGAGATGAGATTGATTTATAGTCTTTTATCTCTTTGTACCGGTTTGATGGTTTTACTAATTGTAGAGGAGGGTCGGTAATGTGTGAAATTATACTTAACTATTGCAGTGGTGATAAATAAATTAGTTTGGATTTTATTTAATTTTAAATGTATATTTCCAAAATGTTTCATAAGGGGTTGCTAGCGTGTATGTTGCGCTTTAAATATCCCTAAAACTGACAAAAAATATATTTAACCACACAAGTTGTACTAAAAATAGGACTCAAAGTAAATTGAAAATAAATATTATATAATAAATAATTAACTTTAATTAACCTGCACACAACAGGGCAGAGTGTTAAGACACTCCGTATCCCATTTTCCGCCAAATTCCGCAGACATTGCTTGTTGAGTGGCGTAACTCAACGCCTCGCTTTGCCTTGATCGACATCAGAGCAAAGAAATGAAAACATAAATTTAAATAAATATTTCATTTCCTAGAGCAGGAATCAAACCCACGACCAATCACGTTTACAGACCGCAATAAATATTACATAATTGTATAATTATAATTTTTGACAAAAGTTAGATGTATTGAGAAAGCGGAGCTGCTTTCACCATTCATCCCAAATTGGATTTACGCAATTAAAAAAGATTTTTGCTGTTAAAACGTTAAAAATATACAATTTTGAATCCTATACCTTTCGTGATGCGGTTTATTCAATATATTTATTTGTTAATTTAAAGCCGTAAAGGTAAGGTTTTCTTAGCAACTCCGAAATGTTCTCTAATTAGTGTTAATCAAATAATGTCCCCTTTGCTTCAAAACTAGCCGCTTCCGGGCCTAATGGAGTCGGTGTGGAGCTATGGAAAAATGATTATGAAACGTAGTTTTTGACATTCTTTAGAGATTTTTTGTTCGTATGAAATGTATAAAGTAAGTAATGATACTTAGATGTATATGATAAAATCAGTAATTTCTATGAAAACGATCAAAGTAAATGAAAAATACTTTTTTTGTATACCTAAGCATTATATAGTTTTTAGTAATACTTTTTTTTTCTTTTTAGCTTCACGGTATATCCCTCTTATAGCGTTAAGACATTCCATTGTCCATTTTCCTTCAACTTCTATATGCATCGCGTGTTGAGCGGCAGAACTACAACGCTTTGCCTCCATAACAGAGGGAAAAAAAAAAGAAATTATCAAATATTTCCTCGGGTGGGAATCGAACCCACAACTATAATATTATTTATAAAATAATTGTTTAATACTACAACGACGAGAATTTAATTTATAATTAACAAACAGGAAATCACGAGACTTAAAACTGACGTTGTAAGATACGGCAGGTATCCTAGGTGTCAGTCAGCATTCGCGAATAATGTCAAGATAAATACTAAATGTTATCTCTTATCGTGATAAGAGACTCTTGGAAAATTCCATTTTAATTACACAGGCTTAAAATAACGCAAAAATTTTCTTTGTTTCACAATAGGTAGGTAATATTATACTCTAAGATATGACTGGGATTTGAGCTGATGCCATAAACATTGTACGAGATGTGTGTAATTGTTATATATTTAGAAATGATTTAAATATTTTTTTTTGTGTTACCTACGATTTTATGCTATTAAGTAAATATTATTACAATTTTTTTTGAATTAGTAAATTAATTTTGTGCTCTGGTTAGGACCTTTTTTTAAAAAGTGAAGAAATCCTATTACGGATACCCGCCCAATTGGGGACTCGAGCGGGTTATGTGGCATTTACAGACTGACAGAAGCAGATGGCCGTCTGAATACTCACTAAAACCTCACATCGCTCCTCTTCCTCCACCATTGACCGCGAGCCACGGGAACTAATTTCTTTCGGAAACCTGCAATATATGTCGTGGAGTCAAGGGTGGTGTGGTATTTGATTTTGTAGCAAGAGATAAGTAAAAGATCTAGATCTAGAAAAAAGTTTTTATTCAGTCTTGAACTTTTTCGTTTTAATATAGGTAAGTAAGCAAATGAAATAAAGACAAAATATTGAAATTTGTTCAGCTGCCCGCACAGGCTATTTTTGCATTTCTTTAAATAATCGTACTGGAGAAAAATACAAAATAAAATACATTTTTTTAACTTAATTGTGATTTCGGAACACAGTAGGACAGGCAGAGGAAACCTGGAAAGACCCTCCGTTCCCATTAAGATACTTCCGTCACTTCCCGCCAAATCTGGAGGCATTGCGTTACAAAAAGGAAATATATAGAAATTTCATTCACAAACGATTCAGATGAGATATTATACGGTTAATCAAAAAGTAATACAAAAGATAATAACTTTATTACATAGATAAAGAAAACGAAAGTAGTCAATCCAAATTCTTTACTCAACAATCAGCTTAAGTCACATACGATTTTATTAAACACACTTTCTTATACTAGTAACATGTGTGTATACAAAATATTTACAGCTAAACAACACAAAGTCAATATCAAATAATAGTATTAACAAACATTTAATAAACAATATTTTTCGTTGCAATCCAGAGTATATTCGAATTAAACATTAAATATTTACTTCAATAAACGCTATAACTGTTTGCTGGTAAAATAATATCTAAGACTGTACAAATTAATTTAGAATGTTGCTTCAAGTGACTCGATAAATAACTATGGGAGTCGATCGTGTATTTTTGCTTTTCAACATTAGAATATATGGAACTTTTTTTTAGCTTTATGCTGTGGGCCCGCAGAGGGAACCCAGTGATAAGACACTCCGATACTCATTATACAATTCGATTCCCCAATTTTGTGCTGATTTCTTGAAGCATTGCGCGTTGAATGGCGGAACTTAATGCCGCGCTTCGCTTCGTTGTCAAAGCGAAAAAAATTAAAATATTAAATATTTCATTCCCCGGGGTGACCATTGAACCCACAACTATCGCGTTTACAGTTGCGCCACTACGCGACGGGCCCAATTAGGGACATCGCAATCCGGGATCCCTAAAATTTAAAAATAGCGGGATATCGGACCAAATATGGAGCCTTAAAAACACCGGTTTTAATTTTACAACAAAATTTTCGATATTTGCGGTTTTTGCTAAAATAAAAGTTAGAACAGGCCGTCGAAGGTGATCACACCACCCTTGACTCCACGACGGTCTTCGGAAGAATTTTGTCTCCGTGGCTCGCGGCCAGCGGCGGTGGAGAAGGAGCGACGTGAGGTTTTAGTGAGTATTCGGACATCCTACATCTGCCAGTCTGCTTGATGTTAGACTACACTGATTTATTATTAACTGTTTTATAATAAATGGACATTTTATTATTTTTTAAATATACTTTAATTTACTATTTCCCTGTACCCATCTAAGGTAACTCTACAAACAAGAAGAGGCTTGAAAAATTGTCAATTTTGCCAAATCTCGAAAATGTCAGCAGTCAGTACCCCTAGGTCCAATTCTTTAAGATTTTTTTATCTTCTTCTTTTCGTAGAATACTTAGAGATAAATTCGTTATTTAAATTCGTTTTTTTTTTACGTTATTAAAACCAAGAATATAATTTTCTACATTAAATTAAGTACTTATAATCAAATACTTTACTTTTAGTCAAATTGTGCACTATAACGTTATTCTCATTTCATATATTGTTATCTGTATTTTGTATTTCTTTTGTTTTTCTGTGTGCAATAAAGTATATTCTATTCTACACTTTTTTTGGTGTTTTATAAAAAAAATGTCTTTTAATGCGTATAAAGATTTTCCGACTACTTTTGAACACGCAACAAACAAATGTAGGCGTAAATATGTATTAAAAATTATAACTATTTCGTTTTGTCTTTAAAAATTCAGCTACCCTTAATAACTTCTAAACATGAAGTTTATATTATATATTATAATATTTTTTTTTGGCTTCGCGCTATGTTCCGCAGAGGTATGGCAGAAAAGTCAGAGGGAACCGGAATGTAAAGTCTTAAGACACTACAATGTCCACTTCCCGTCCAATTTGAGACATTGCCTGTTAAGTCACGGGAATCAACGCTATGCTTAGGCTCTTACCATAATGAGCTAATGAAACTAAATTATTCCCCCTAATGGAAATCGAACTTACTACCGTCGCTTATACAGTTACACGCTATACCGCTGCGCCACGACGGCCTCAATGTATAATAAATTTTCTCATTAAAAAACTTCTAAACTTATTTATAATTATATAAGTTTCTAAAATTACAAAACTTAGTTATAGAACATCAACTCTTCTTTCTAAGGTTATCCTAGAGTTAAACGAAGCTAAACTATCACTAGAGATTCTTTGTAAACATTTAAAGTTTCATAAATAGTATTTATTTTAAAACAGAATGTTAGTGTTTGTAGTATTTTTATTTATTTTTCTAGTTTTCTAGACTTGATTAGCTTACTTGCAACTGAGATTGAGTATTTTTATTAGGAATTAAAACTTCTGCTTATCTTACCTCACTTGTCTTGGTTGTGTTTAAATTATTTAAATTTCTCCGCTTTGGTAGATGCTTTGGAAGACAGCGAGTTCAGAAAAGAAAAGGAGAGGAAGAGAAGAGGAGATCAGAGTGCCTTACAGTAACTACGTAGCACACACACACATGTTAATATAAGTACTTACATATTTTCTATTTCTACATATTGTCTTTGTCTTACACTATTTAATATACAATAAAGTTTTATTATTTTGCAAGAAAAGAAAGAGTGCAAAGCTGTTTTTTCTTCTTATCTGTCTTACTAAAAGCATAAGTGTAACTTTTTCACGCAATATTTTTATTCATGGTTTTCTTGTATATATATATATATTATAAAGTTTATTTCCTTTTGAAATTTTCCACAACATTTGTCCGAGGCCATACAAGATGGCCGTTAGTGCTAACAATCTCAACAAACATGATTATTATTGAAAGTCACACGTCCGTCCCTGTATTTGATCTGCCTTATTGAACATGGATTATGACATTTTGTAGTAAAATACTCTAAACTCAATTTTTTAAGCTATTGTAAATTAAATTAAATGTAATTTTTTTATAAGAAACTTAGGCCCGTATTTATAATCAGCTCTCAAATCTGAGATCTCTCGATCTTGAGATGTCGCTTAACATTACACATTAAATAAATAAACATCATTCATTAATAAAATATATATCTATGAATGAAAACGGCATCTCCAGATCAGTCTCGGATTTGTGAACTGTTTATAAATACGAGCCAAAATTAAATAAATACTTAAAATAAACTTAGGACATTTGAATGGATCTATTCAAAATATTCTCACCAAGTCCAAGAAAGATTACATTCACTAATTTCTCCTGCGTAAAAATTGAACTAAAAATCTCACTAATTTCTGTGGTGTAAAATTGTATTCAATCACATCGGACCTAAGAGGACAGTCGTGGCGATTCCCAGTGGAGGAAATTAAGTATTTATTACATATATATTTTTTTATTTCTTTGCCCTAGTGTCGAGTCAAAGCGCAGCGTTGAGCCACTCAACACTCAATGCCTCCAGAATTCGGCGTAAAGTGGGGAACGGAGTGTCTTAACACTAGGTTACCTCTGCCTACCGTGCTGTGTGCGAGATACAGCGTGAAGCTGATAAAAAAGGTCCCAAAAAACTATTACTTTGTACCAAAATGTCTTTATTTTCTGTTATATACGAAAATATTTTTCTTGTCTATAAATAGCTGGGGACGTGGACAAGCTACAATTACGTACATTTTGCCAAATAAACATACAAATTGGTATTGGCATGTTACAAAAATTATTGGTGAGTACAATTTAAAAAGTAAATACAATATTTTAGATAGACTCGTTTACTAACTGGCTGGTCGAAAAGCAAAATCATTTCTTATTCACTGCTAATAAAATGATATAATTGCTTAGGCATATTTATTCGGAGTTCACGTATCAAGTCGTGAATAAATTACAGTAAAAATAATAACACCATTGTAACGCAATAGAAACCTTGTATTAATAGGTTCCCATTTAATAGAATCTAACGTTCCTTTCTCTGTGTCTTTTCCCTTTCTCTTCTTTCCCCTTCTTTTTTATATTATAGTATTCGGAAAATATGGGAATATATGCAGTTTGATATTCCCAGCCTTAAATCAATATTATTAAAATATATATCTTGTATCCTGCATATAGCAGGGTAGGCAGAGGGGGAGCGTAGTGTTAAGACACTCCACTTGAGGCAGAATTCTGGAGGTAATGCGTGTTGAGTGACGGAATTATCCTTTCTTGGTTACCAGGGCGAATAAATGAAAATGTTAAATATTCAATTTCCTCGAGTGAGACTCGAGCCCACAACCTGTCGCGTTTACAATCACCGAAAGTGGGGGGTTCTTATCTTAACATTAGGTTCCCAAGATTCCTTCTGACCCTGCTATATGCGGAATACAGTGCAAAGTTAAAAAAAACGATATCTAAACTTTTTATCTATTATAAATAAATATAAACTAAAATGTAATAACTAAATCAACATCAAAAATATATAAACAAAATCCCCCATCCACAATTTTCTTTAAGCAGTAAATAAATTTGGTATGTGCCTACTGTAGGCCCATAGATTATCAATTTCAGTGACAAATTACACAAGTGGCGTTCCGAGCGAACCGAAAGTGCCTCAAATATAAATATTATATGTTTATATATTGATAGAGTGAAGCGTTCATCAAACAGTACTGTATATGATGCCAATATTAACACTCGCTATCACGCCCGAACCCGCTCCCAAGATCACGGTCAGGGTTACAAATGAAAAATATGCTTGGTCAATATTGATATTGTTTTCCAAATATAGTAACTTGGGTATGAATGATATCGTTTTACGACTTACTACTATAAAATACTATAAATTTGTGGACGAACTCTGTTTAATCAACTTAGCCCGTATAATATTTTTTGTAATTCAACTTTAGACACAATATGGATCGTCTTTGAAGAAGCTACAAAATTATTGTAAATATAATTTGTACACCATAGATAGAATGAAAGAACGCTTCACGCTTTATCCCTAGCGGGGTAGTTAGAGAGAACAGAGCGCCAAACGCTACGGTCTCTACATACCTCTCTACTCGCCTCGTCTACCTCTTCATATATGCCCTCGGGGGATCCTCATTCTTTTTATGTGATCTTCCTTCCTCCAGTATCTTTGATACTGTGTTTTCGAAGGTCAACCGAGGTCTCCCCCTACCTCTCTTACCACTCATTTTTCCATCATAAATCTTTTTTGCCATTCTTTCATCACCCATTCGCTTGACGTGCCCATACCAGGTGAGCACGTTCTTCTTCATTCACACCGTGAGATCCTCGTTAGTACCTTCCATTCTGTGTATCTCTTCATTGCAGATTTCATCAGCTAAGCTGACTCGAGCTAAGACTGCGCTCCGTTAATCCTGTTACCGGCAGCAATATGCCTTTCCATATCCATCTCGTATCTTCCATCTCTACAGTACATACTTCCCAGATATACCTCTTGATACATATTAAATCATGGAGGAGGGGAACAAACGTGTGACACTGCACGCGACAGGTTGTAAGTCTGATTCCCATTCGGGGAAATAAAATATTTAATATTGTCACTTCTTCGCTCTTCTGGGCCAAAGCGCGGTATTGATTTACGGTTACACCACTCTACAACAATGCCAACAAATTTGGCGGAAAGTGGGAAGTGGAGTGTCTTAACACTAGGGTCTCTTTACCTAGGATAGACATGCGTGAAGCTGGCAAAAAATCTACATCAAATGATCTGCTACATTCAATTCTTAAGCCATATAGATTTCTCTCTTTACATTTCTCTCAATAATTGTTACCACAACAGATAATGCTACAAATAAATTTAAGTAAAAAAATCATCATAAATCATTTTACAGTGCCTATAATATTTAAACATAAGAATTGTGGACTACATTCTATACAATAATTAAAAACCTTGGACACATAAGACCTAAGGACCACGTGAATAAATAATTAAATTTTTATTGTAATAATATTATTTGATAGTTTCTTATATATTATTTTCAATAGACCAATAACTCGATAGATTACAATATAATCACGAATTCGGCTAAAAACAATTTTGTAAAGCTTTCGAAAAGGCTTAATAAAAAAATAAATTGATGTAAATCTGAGGAATCAGTTTTACATCAATTTATTTTTTTATTAAGTATATTTTTAATTCTATTCTTCTTATAATTTACTTTTCTGATCTGTTTAGAAAAAGTGCGCAAAAGAATTCTTTATCTGATCGTTTGTTGCTTCTATTTGGGCAGAAAGTTAAAAGAATGGAATAAATTGTTTTAAAGATTTTTCAGCCTCATCATCATCAGCCTATCCTCATCTACTGCTGGACAAAGGCATCTCCATTGACAATCCACTAGCTGGAAGATGTCCTCCCGTGTCACTACGATTGCTGAGGGTTTCGGCTTCAGTTTTAGAAAACTTTAAGTTTGTCAATGCCCTTTTAGAATACCTCGGTATAATATTGATCCACAAAAGATAAATGCATAATTAATTTATGATAATGTTACATATTTTCGAAGTTCAAACATCCCGGTACCACAGTATATTATTTTAAACTGTTTTATTTACGTATCGTTAAGATAAACTCCTTGGCTTACTTTGGTGGTGTTACCAAATATTTTCTATGTAAGCGCTATGTTTGCGTATATTGTGTGTTCTGTATAATATTTATTTAGCCCACTCCTTTAGTCTTTAAATGAAGAAATCGTTCACAAAGTCATTACTATGAAGGCAGTATGTCATAAAACTATTATATATTTTCATATTTCACAATGACATCTCATATTGAGGTCGTTTAGGTAAGTGTCTGACGTTCTGACATCAATCAATGCTTTTCGTAAAAACATATATAAATTGAAAAAATAAAAAGAAATATAGATATTTACATATAATAAACCAGGCACGAAGTGTAACTGTAAAAGTGATTGGTTGTGGGTTCGATCCCCATTCGAGGAGATGAAATATTTACTTAAATTTATATTTTCAATTCTTCGCTCTGGTGTCAATGCTAAGCGCGGCGTTGAGTTCTGCCACTCAACACGCAATGCCTCTAGAATTCAGCAGAAAGTGGGGAACGGAGTATTTTAACACTAGGTTCCCTCTGCCTACCTTGCTGTGTGCGGGATACAGCGTGAAGCTGATTAAAAAAAAATATCAACTAGAATTTTAAATGAAATATAAATAATAGTGTACATTTAAACATCTCAGAAGTACAAAGGCGATATGATAAGCAAGTACACACAAACGTGTGTTAACAGTGAATCACATTAGCAACAAGCAACCAACAAAGAGATAAATACGACTCTTAATTACGCAAACACTATAATCCTAAAGTCCTCATTTGCATAGTAGGCAGATTGTTTTCAAACCTTTGCTCATTTTAGATATAAATGATCTTGACTATCCAGGATCATATTTATTTATTGAGAAATAAAAAAGCTATTCTGGAGAATTGAAAATTGTTGTGACTCCAATTCCAATCTACTACGGTGTGCGCGACAACTGTCCTGATGTACAGAGATAGGCCAACTGTAAATAGTTCAACGAAAAATAGGAAAAACACTAGGAAAGTACGTTATTAGAAGACTCATAAGAAGATATGTAGATACCTTAGTAAATAAGGTTACATAAACTATACTTAATTTATAGCCATTACTTGTAAATAATCATACAAATCATACAAAAATTGTTGAATTTCCTGTTGTACCAGAAAGCCCCAAAAATTAATATATAAGATTTTTTGTTTAACGGTTTACTGAAATACCCATCCATCTATTAATTTCATTATTACATCAGCTTATTAGGTTATATTAATAGGTCCTTGACTAAATCAGTATAGGGAATATTATATATCATAAAATCGTAATATATTTTTCATAGACATTTATATTATCCAATTGAACTATTTAACATGAGGCCGGTCGTGGCGCAGCGGCACTAGGTGTGACTGCAAAACCGACTGGTTGTGGGTTCGATCCCCACTCGAGGAGATGAAATATTTAGTTAAATTTATATTTCCATTTCTTCGCTCTGGTATCGAGGTTAAGCGCGGCGTTGAATTCTGCCACTCAACACGCAATGCCTCCAGAATTCGGCAGAAAGTGGGGAACAGAGTGTCTTAACACTAGGTTCCCTCTGCCTACCCTGCTGTGTGCGGGATACAGCGTGAAGCTAAAAAATACAGCGTGAAGCTAAAACATAAACATAATACAAGAAATGCCACTAATATTTATAAGTAGATAATATTATATTCAAAACGATTGTAATTAAAATATATTTTTCTTATTTGCCTTATGATTTAAAAATCTGCATGGAACCTTAATGTATTTGCGTTTTATTATGAAAGATGGTCCAAAGTCACATGATAAGGTCTCGGTTCCAGAAAACAAACTCTTGCGCAGTTCACTCTTCAAACATGGCGAGCGATAAGCCGCCATCTTGTACTCGGATCGAGGTTACGACGTCTCATGGCAAATTTAAATTATGATTGCATTTTATGCTACTTACTTTATATTTATACCTACAAGTAAATAAATAATTTAATCATTTTACTGTAGATACATATATTTAATTCTTTGATAAAGATGTTTTTTAGAAATTACTGAGTAATGTTAGGAAATATTTTCTTTTCTAAATATTTAACATTAATATATAAGTTAATGTATAATATAGAAAATTCAAAGACTTGAACCAGTCATTACTAAAGTGATGAATCAGATAAGAGGTGTTTTTGAGGACATCACGAGCAAGACCTTCAGGAAAACAGATGTGAACCAAATATTTTCGGGTATTCGTAACCAAAGTCCTATGAATCATAGAATCAAATAAATTTGATAATTATCTACAAATAGATTATTATTATAATATAACAACATAGAGTTTTATCTTTGGAAAAACAGACTAATCCTGTCGCAGTGAGACGAAGAACAAATTTGCTGTACCAACAATCAACTGGCACCTAACATCGGTACGTATGCTTAAGGGACCGTCTACACTTAATGATTAAAAAAATGTGCCACATATAAGAAACATAGGCAGATAGCTTTTTTTCTGGTATAATTTAAGCAAAAATTATAAAAGGAATTTTCATGGTATCCATCAGCCCTATGGAGTCCACTGCTGGAGTTAAGCCTTCCTTAAAGTTCGCCACTCAGTCAGGTCCTGCGTCTTTTCAATCCAGCGGAATCCCGTTATCTTTAAGTCAGTCAGTCAATCCACCTGGCTGTAAGACTGCCTGTACTCCTTTTCTCGTTTGGTGGTCGCCATTCGAGAAGCTTTTTTACTCATAGGTTGCCGGCCCCCCTAACAATATGGCCTGACCATTGCTACTTCAGCTTGCAAATTTTGAGAGCTATATCGATAATTTCATGGTATAGTTAAATATAATTCAAAAACTTTAACATAAACAATAACTAAAAAAATATTTTTGACAACACAAAACAAGCATTTTTAATAATAAATATTAATAAAATCTAAAAATTTATTATGGAGTTATTTTTAATGCTTATTTGTGAGTTATAAAAAAAAGAAATTTACGATATCCGATAAATCTAATTTTAACAAACACATAGACATAAGATTGAACAACATCTAAAAAAAATATGTAAAAACTAACAAACACACGTTTGTACAAGCAACATTTACTTTTAATATTTGTAGTTATTTTTTCAGTTACACCCAAAGTGTGTGCAAGGCTTAACGTATAGTCACCGCTTCTACTGCAAATATTTCAACAAAGATACAACGGGGGCGCTCAACTCCAACTTTAACTAACCTGTACACAGGCTTATGAAGGCGAATAGTTTACTAATACTTGTTTAATTGTATATATACATATGATTTACTTTATATCACCGGATTAAAAAGACGGATATCTTGTAATGGTTCTAAAGTATGCATTTTTTTTTTATTTTAGAATTATCTATTATTTCTGAGTTCAGTCGTGGCGCAGGGGCACAAAGTGTGACTGTAAATTGACTGGTTGTGGGTTCGATCCCCACTCGAGAAAATGAAATATTTACTTAAATATATATTCCCATTTCTTCGCTCTGGTGTCGAGGCAAAGTGCGGCGTTGAGTTCAGCCACTCAACACGCAATGCCTCTAGAATTCGGCAGAAAGTGGGCAACGGAATGTCTTAACACTAGGTTCTCTCTGCCTACCCAGCTGTGTGCGGGATTTAATTATTTTATTTTTACTTTATATCACCGGATTAAGAAGACAGATATCTTGTAATGGTCCTAATGTAAGATTATTTATTTTTTTTGTGAAATTATGCTTTTGTCATTATATTGTTATCATAATTTAATATATTTAAAAAAAATGTTTGATTTAATTATGTGGATAAGTAAATAGAATAATACTATATTCCATGCATAAATTTAAATTTTCCGAGTAGTCAACGGAACCTGCTTTGAAATTAGAAACTATACAGGTGATCGTGCTCAGTCGGTTATATCTTAAATTAGATTACTCAAGGATGAACACTTCTATAGACACTAGACTTAGCTTCACTCTCTATACCTAGCGGGGTAGCCATAGAGAACGGAGTGTCTCTGCATACCTTCTACCTCTTTCGCCTCGTCCATTGTCAACAACCTCTTCATACATGTCCTCCGGGAAGTTCTCGTGCTTTTAACGTGACTTCCTCCAGTATCTTTAATAGTATGTTTTCGAAGATATAGACACTAGAAGTATAATAAAACTTTAAAAATTCTAATTTCCTAGACATAAAATGTATCTGTATATATTAAGTATATGTCTACATTCCATAGTTAAAAACAGTTATAAAGCCCAACTCATACACAAATGTATTACATAGACGAAAGTTCCTTCAAAGTACACTCAGCATATTCCCTGGCCGGCGGCGTTCCGTGTTCCACGTTTCGACTTTAACTTCACTGAAAATTTCTTTGTCAAGGTTTGCATTTCGATACTATGTAAATGTAATATTTTATTTTATTATCTTCATGAGGCCAGTCGTGGCGCAGGACACAAAGTGTGCCTGTAAATCGACTGGTTGTGGGTTCGATCCCCACTCGAGGAGATGAAATATTTAATTATATTTATATTTTCATTTCTTCGCTCTGGTGTCGAGGGGAAAGCGCGGCGTTGAGTTCCGCCACTCAACACGCATTGCCTTCAGAAATTAACGGAAAGTGGGGAACAGAGTGTCTTAACACTAGGCTCCGTCTGCCTACCCTGCTGTGTGAGGGATACAGCGTGAAGCTGAAAAAAAAAATCTTTATGCATTTCGCAGGATCACCGAAAACGATCTAGTCACTCTCTGTGTTGCTCTCTACTCTCCTTTAATTTCGAAAGGTCACTTTAAATAATGACTATTATATAATTGCATTTCCATCATTATTATTAATAATTTATTTATGATGCTTTTGGTACAAATGTGTATTTGTGAACATGGGCTTCCAGGAATTACCGCCATTACTTTACGACAATATAGACTATGTGAAGATACCGAGAATTTCAGTAGAGTAGGTTAAATATTTTTTTATAAGATATTTTTGAAATTACAATAAGTAACCAAAATATCTATGTCGGGACTATTTTATTTTGAAAAATATATTTCATCTTTTCGTCTGTTTCTTTGAGCTTACTTAATCCGATAGTTGTAAGTTCGAATCCTACTCCGGGCAAAACAGTCATTTGATGAAGCTCCGAAGTTCATACCGCTACGCACACTATCTGTCACACTATCACATTTTCTTTGATGATCAAAACGATTTCGTAAGTTCTTTTCCCTACTTCGCAAATACCGAAATCACTTAACATTTAGAGGCCGGTCGTGGCGCAGCGGCACGAGGTGTGACTGTAAAACCGACTGGTTGTGGGTTCGATCCCCACTCGAGAAGATGAAATAACTTAAATTTATATTTCCATTTCTTCGCTCTGGTGTCCAGGTTAAGCGTGGCGTTGAGTTCTGCCACTCAACACGCAATGCCTCCAGAATTTGGCAGAAAGTGGGGAACGGAGTGTCTTAACACTAGGTTCCCTCTACCTACCCTGCTGTGTGCGGGATATAGCGTGAAGCTGATTTCACTTAACATTTAAAAGAAAAAATCGATCTCATACAATACAAACAAAAGCCCAATAATAATATAATAAACAGTTAATTATAGAACAAGAACAGTTCAAACAGCACCAGCCCATCCAGTAAACATATAAAGTCGCGTTCACACTCACGCAAAATCGTCCTCTAATACGCGACGTTTTCAAATATTAGTGTTTGTCAAAGAAGCGGGGCCGCGTGTTTGTCTGTTTGTGCGACCCCGATCAGCTGTAAGTCACTGGGTTAGTTAGTCATTCCGTTATTGGCTGTTTTATTTATGGAATAAACTTTGTTAATTGTTCATGTGAATTAGTAAGATCAGTGGTTAATGATTATTATATTGTGGTTCGAGATTCAATGTCAAATGAAATATAAATTCTCGTTATATAAAGATTTAAAAAATAAATAAATCAGCTTCACGCTGTATCCCGCACACAGCATGGTAGGCAGAGGGAATCTAGTGTTAAGACTCCCCACTTTCCGCCGAATTCTGGAGGCATAGCGTGTTAAGTGGCGGTACTCAACGCAACGCTTTGCCTCGATACCAGAGCGAAACCATATAAATATTTAAGTAAGTAAATGTTTTATCTCCTCGAGTGGGGATCGAACCCACAAACAGTCGATTTTACAGTCACACTCCGTGCCCCTGCACCACGATTGGCCTCATATACATAAATACATATCATATATAGATTTTGGTTATTTAGCTTCATGCTGTAACCAATACATAGCAGCGTAGGTAGAGGGAACAAGTTAAAACGCTTCGTGCTCATTAAGACAATTCCGTTGCTCACTCTCCGCCGAATTCAGAAGGTATTGTGTGTTGAGTGACGGAACTCAACACCGCATAAATGTAAATTTATAATTTAATAGATTTAATAGGGATGAGGTATAATGAAGCATATCTGGAAACTGCTACGAGCGTACTAGTTTACTTTATGTAATAAAGTGAAGGTCTTTTTAAGTTTTTTTTTTATATACTACTGATAGTAATAGATTGCCGAATAATGATAAATAATCAGCTTCACGCTGTATCCCGTACACAATAGGGTAGGTAGAGGCAACCTAATGTTAAGACACTCCGTTCCCCATTTTCTGCCGAATTCTGGATGAGAAGCGGAACCCAACGCCACGTTTTGCCTCGACGCCCATTTAAAATAAATATTTCATTTTCTCGTGTGATATCAAGAAATTAAACGAATATAGGACAGTAAGATTTATTTATATTTTTAGTAAAGTGTTTGTAGACTTCAAAGTCTAAAAATCACAAGAGCCACATACATATACATAAATTCAAATTATATTGTTATTTATTTTAAATTTTTATAATACAATTAGACATATAAACGTTATCGTGTGAATTAAAGATTAAATAAAAACTAATTTATTATATGCTTACATAAACGGCATGGCACAAATTGTAGGTATATTGAAAAGAAAGCCCAGTTTAAGTAATCTAATTCAAAAAGTTTGTAAGATCAAAAAAATCATACTCATTTCGCTGAGTGACATTGGAACTCCAAAATAATATTATATTCGTCAATATTAGATCATAACCGTTATGGCGCAATAGCATATTGGTGATTGTAAACGTGATCTGTCACGTTTACTGGGTTCAATTCCCACTCAAAGTAATGAATTATTTAATATTTTCATTTTCTCGCTGTAATAAAAAGACGAAGCGCGGCGTTGAGCTCCGCTAATCCGCACGCAATAACTCGAAAATTAGGCGGAAAGTAAAACATGAAGTGTCTTAACACTAGGTTCACTTTCTCTACCCTACCTCTACTATATACGAGATACTACAGCTAGACTTAAAAAAAACAGACGCTTAAAGCAAAAACGAAACTTAACTGTTCTATTCTACTTAGTATATAACAGTCAGATGAAACTCTAATTTTAGTCCCATTATAAACTCAAAAATCTATATTAAATCCGTACATTGCGTTCTCAAAAAGGTGGTACCTCGTCCCCAATTAATCCGTTTGACGGCAAGTTAAAAATCGTTTAAACGGTACCTGAACGGTACCTGAGCGAACAACCAATTGAATTATTAATGCAGCCTCCAACGTCGGGTACATATTTACTTGTCGCGTAAATAGATGCGCACACAACGAACACGCGTTCCGTGCAGAGTGTGCAAAAATGCGAGATGAAGCTGGTTTTTTATTTATATTTCTAGTTTCATGCTTTATGCCATTTGTAGCGGGGGAGGCAGAGGGAGTAGAAGAAGGGAGGAGGGGAGTAGTGTTGAAACACTTCGCTCCCCACTTTTCACGGAATTCTGCAGACATTGCGTGTTAAATGGCGAAACTTATAGCCACGCTTGTGTCTCAACACCAGAACGAAGAAATTAAAATATTAAATATTTTCATTTCCTCGACTAGGAATCGAACTCATAACCTATCTCGTTCACATTTATACGCCTTTGCCTCTGTGCCATGATTGGCCTTATAACTAATTAAACCACTTGCGATTAAACAATTAAGGGTTAACATATTTTAATATACTCGTAAGTTAACTCTAATTTAATATATACAGATTTTTTTTTCATTTTACAATCTAAATTAAATATAAATAGCTTGTTCTAATATATTTCGAAATACACCACCGCGTTCTCATACACAATATCAGAGTAAAAGCCGTAGTTTTCCCGATGCGCGCGCCTCCCTGTCCGCGTGTGCGTGCGCCAGTATACCTACACACGTACACTAGTGTGCAGGGTTGGCCTTTTGAGGGGGAGGGAGGCCTTAGGAACCTTCTCTCGTATTTGCCGACTTGTGCAATTAGCAGTTCTTTATGAATATTCAACAAGATACGGGTTTTTATATTAATTGACGTGTGACTTACATGTAAATGGATGTGTGTGGACGGTCACGTGGGTGTGCGTTAAGTGATTTCACGTTTGTACTGTGAAACTTAACCTTTTGAAACGTGTTTCAAATAGTTCACCTTTTTATACATATATAACATGATTATAGTAAATAATAAATTTATATTCACATATAGATAAGTATACGTACTAAAGCTATCGCGGAATTAGGTAGAACATTTCCAGAAATATATTCAACACAGCAAGACCATCCGGAAAACACAGTCAGAGAGAGACGACATTGTGTTTAAAGAGAAGGCAACAGCGGGGACGAGTCTTGGCGAACTTGCTGATACAAGGCTGTATACGACAGGTTAATTGCCTTGCAAATTTAAGCCTTATTTTAACATTTTAGAATATATTTTCGTGAAATATCGCTTATATGTGGATACAGTGCGTGTTATATTAAGGCAGAAGAGTGCGGACAACAAATATTGATTCGGAGCCTGGTGGGTGGGGGGGATATAATTTGGACTAATTCCTCCGATATTGACACAGGCTTGTCTGCCGGTGCAGCCGATCAACTTATCTTTTCTTATACGACTTTTGATGATTATTTAAGTTTTACTGTATTCGCTTTGTAAGTTGATGGAAATGGAATATGTGATTTTTTCTTTGTAAATTAATTGGGTAGGATGTGGATGTGTATTTGTATAGATGGTACAGGTTTATATTAAATGTATGGCTGTATAAATAAAAGTATTAGTAGTTATATGATATATGTGATCCTGAAGCACTATCTACGATAAAATAAATTAAAGATAAAGTAAAATACCATACGTTACATACAAAAATAAATAACCAAAAAAACAACAAAAAATTAACAAATCTTTTTTGCTTTTATCTATCTTTTGATCTCAACAGAAACCAAATACGAAATAATCACAAAAAGCATCTAGGCCAACATTCTGGATGTACATACCTACCTGTAAACGAAATTTTAATATTTACTATTTTGTTTAGGTTTATGCGCATAATTCCGCGAAACGTCACATAAATATTGAATGTACTGCCACGCCCCATGGGAAGGGAAGAACAGTGGCACTTAGTGTGTGCTTACGAACACCATACATTATTCATTTATTTATATCCGGAAGACTTTCAAAATTATAGTTCGGTACGTACGTAGCTATACGAGGCCAGTTGAGGCGCAGGGGCACAAAGTGTAACTGTAAATTAACTGGTTGTGGGTTCGATTCCCACTCGAGGAAGTGAAATATTTATTTACATTTATATTTTCATTTCTTCGCTCTGGTGTCGAGGAAAAGCGCGGCGTTGAGTTCCGCCACTCAGCACACAATGCCTCCAGAATTCTGCGGATTGTGGGGAACGGATTGTCTTAACACTAGGTTCCCCCTGCCTGACAACCATTATACAAGGTTAATAAGATACAAAAAATCGGTTGAGTGTGAGTCGAACTTGTCCATCGAGGCATCCGTACTAATTTCAGTATTGTGTAATTAAGTTTTATCATTTTGTATGAAATAAACTACAAATTTCACTTTGTAGTGATAATTTTCTAAGATTTACCAATAAATTTAACGTTTAACGTTTTTTTGGTTTTTTGCCTTAATTTCCTTAGAAAGTTGACTTAGAAGCATGATTTTTTTGCGTTTTGACGACCTGAATATTATTATATTAATTTCAACTTGATCTTCCGTGATCTCGAGATAAATGGTCTTGACAGACGGTTCTTATCTTCTGAAGTACGGAATCTTAAACATATTTGTTTTTTTTTTAGCTTCACGCTCTATCCCGCTAGGAAATTAGGCAGAGAGAGCTTTCATCACTTTCCATTCAAATTCTCGTCGTAGATAGTGATGGAACTCTAGGCCGCACTTTGTCATACCAAAGCCGAGAGATTAAAAAAAAAGTAGTAAAGATGGAAGCCACAACAGTAATAAAACGCAATCCCGCTTTAACACGACGCATACTTCTCGTTTTTTTATCTTCTCGCATTTCACATTATTATCTAACATTATTAAAATTATCTACCTTTCGAGTCGTAGAATTTGTCCCGTATTTTGTTTAGAGAGACCGACGGAACTAAAATATTTTAATCATTAACTCAGTACTGGAAACAGCATATATGATGAATACACACCAAATTAAAGTGTATTTTCTAATGAAAAATAATATAAATTTAATTTGGAAATAATAAACATGTTGAAATATCTTTGTAGTATTTTTGTTATCTTTTCTCTATTTAACAATCTTCCATCGCTCTTTTTTACGTCAATACATATATGCTTTGGTTTATTTAATGTATTTTGTTAAAGGCTTCAAAAAGGAACATTTTAGTTATATCTTTAGACCAATTATTAAGATCTGTTTAAATCATCTCTAACTTAAAACATCAGTCGTGGTCAGAGTCGCTAGTGTATGACTGTAAACGCGATAGGTTGTGAGTTCAATCCTCACTCGAGGAAATGAAATATTATTATTTAAATTCATATTTTCATTTCTTCCCTCTGGTATCGAAGCAAAGCGCGGCGTTGATTTCCGCCACTCACCACTCAATGCCATAATTCGGCGGAGAATGGAAACAGAATGTCTTAATATACCCTTGTTGTGTGTGAAAACAGCGTAAATTTTTATTTTTTTATTTTAATTCAAATCATTACTTACATTCATAATACAACATAAAACGAACATAATTCAACAAAACCAACATATATACAGCTAATATACAGGTATATATGTAGGTATATGGTATAAGTAAATAGCGGGCATCCGCTACGTTGCTTATCTCCCTGAACAAACTTCGGGCGCTATCTTAAAATATTCCATATACAACGTCTTGGGCAAGAAATTCTGAGAAAACGATAACTCTGGGTACAAGTTTTTAATATTAACGGAAATTTTGTTGAGGAAACTTTAAAATGAATATAAATATTCACAATGTTGTAGTATTTATAATATGTTATTCAAAGATAAAAGTCTTTAAGGGCGATAGGTGTTGGTTCGATTTCAAATCGAGGAAATGAAATTAAACGTTAAATATTTTCATTCCTTGGCTCTGGTGTCGAGGCAAAACACAGCGTCGAGTCCCGCCACTCAACACGCAATGCCTCCGGAATTCGACAAAAAGTGAGGAGCGGAGTGTCTTAACACTTAACCTTTTGCCTTCTTGCTACTTGCGGAATACAGGGTGAAGCTAAAAAAACCACGTTAACACGTAGATTATTCCTAGCTATACTTAAACACAGGTAGGAAACGGAAATGTCAATGAGTATCTTGATACTAGGTTCCCATATTCCCTCTGCCCCTGCTATGTGGATACAACGTGAAGCTAAAAGGCATTGTTGTATTTCCATGAAACATATTTTTTTCATTGAAAGATACACTCTTATGACTTTTGGAAGAAGAGTTATTTTATTAATATTTATATTCGTATCAAAACACATAAAACCGAAAAACAAAACAAAAAAAACGATAAATCACAACAACAAATAATAAAATCACAATCAAATCCACCAACAACAGCTAAATCTAAAACAATTGTAATAATACAAGAAAAAAAATCAAGGCAATCCGCAAACATGCCGGTTAATAAACGTCAAATGTACAAAACGGTGCATAAAAGCCTGGGGCCTTTTCGACCCTAAGCACGGGATGATCCGCATCTTACCGATATTAGCACCGCGGGCAATTCGGCCTCATAAATAAAAAAATACTTATTACTAGGGTGAATATAAATATGTAATAGACTTTTGTAGAGCGCAGATTTGAGCTTTTCAAAGTTTTAATTGTTTGGGCGTAGGTATGTTTGTTTGTTTGTTTGCTTTTTTGTGAACGGCATTTGGAAATAGTGATATATATTCTTTGAACGTTAATGTTATACGTTGTATTCTATAGTTCTTAAAATTTTGTGTTTGCTTTAATTGTGCCTAGTATCTCGTATCATGTTACATGGAAAAGTCATCGGAGGGCCTTTTGGAACAATATATACGGTATAAAAAATGTCTATTTATATATAGACTTAAAGTTTAAAAACGCGACGATTGTGGGTTCGGTCCCACTTGAGGGAATGAGTTATTTTCATTTCTTTTAAACAAGGTAACAAGGCATAACGTGACATTGATTGCCACTACTCAACACGCCAATCGAAAATTGACTGAGAAGTGGGAAACGGAGTGTCTTAACACTAGGTTTGCTCTACCTGCCCTGGTATTTTCGGAATACAGCCATTGTAATACTAGTATTTTATAATATTTAAATGTAATTTTTATATACAGTTTCATTTAATATCATCGTATTAAATGAAACTGTATATAAAATTGAGGATTGATTGATGAAAAAGAGTATTGAGGCAAAAATGAACTTCGTCAATTCTTAAAATATCTCTATTGCCTACATATAACATTCGAATGCGCTCGGTTTTGTTTACTTTAATCACTAGTAGAGGCAAACAGTTCGGATATCGACGTATCCGACAAGCGGACGCTGTTTACTATATCGTTATTATATATAGCTGCCGTGCTACATACAAATACATACACGCAAAAACATTCATCGCTTTTTTTAGCGTCACGCACACAGCTGGAGGGAATCTAGTGTTAGGACACTTCGTTCCCGTTTCTCACCGAATTGTACAAGCATTGGGTATTGAGTGGCGCAATGCTGAATGCCTCGACACCAGAGCGAAGGAAATGGAAAATATTAAATATTTCATTTCCTCGAATGAGAATCGAACCCACAACCTGTCGCGTTTACAGTCACAGTCGCCACCACTAGGCTCACACTGTAATATCTTATATTTTGTAAATTAATGGATATCCTTAATGATTTCAAATTGAAGGTATTTTTTTCCTTGGTCTTCTTTATCGTTTTTGCTGTAATCTGTTGTACCTATTAGTAGGCAGATATTAGTACAATCGAAAAAAGCTCATTCCATCACGCATTCATTGTAGGTACGCCATAACACAAGTATAGGGTTTAAATTATTTATTTAATTTTTAAAATTCTGATGTTGTTATGTTATAAAATAGATATAAGTAAAATAGATCATTAATTTTTTTAAGCAGCTCAGACCTGTACGACTAAAGCTTTACATCTACATAAGAAAGCTTCATATTTTTTTAATTTTACATTGTGGCCCGCACACAGCAAGGTGACACACAGAAGGAACCTGGTTACCTAGTGTCAATACACTCCGTTTCCCATTTTCCGCCGGTTTCGTTTTTCATTGTATATATCAACATCGTAACTTAACACCGCAAACATTAAATATATCGTTTCATTAAGTTTGTTTTATCAAAAACAGCTTTTCTTATATTCAGCTCGTATTCCTATTTAAATTACTGTTTATATTCCTTAAGTGGGGGCAAAACCCAGAGCTTTCACAAGAATATGGGAAACTCAAATTTAAGCTGATACAAAATAATATACAAACATACAATATATAGGTAAAATAAACTAATCAAGAGTCCTAAATTCTAAACTATAGGTATACAATCAAAAAGCATTAGTCACAGGCAAGATGGCGTCGGCCACGTGACCGCGATGCGTTTTTAATTGCAATCATTCCGTGTTTTATAGTGTTTGTTCACTTTGTTTGCTGGCTTTATTTATGGGCTTTATCGCCACGGTGGGAACGCTCGGCCAGGGTGAGGGCGGAAATTTAATGATGAAACATCGTTTCATTGATACCTGCATAGGTATAGGTATATACGAATACCTACCGTGGAATACCTAATCTGACCTAATCGGATAGGTAATGGTATTTATTGCGAAGCGCGGCGTTGAGTTACGCCACTCAACACGCAATGTCTACAGAATTCAGTGGAAAATGGGGAACGGAGCCTTTTTACATTAGGTTCCCTCTGCCCACCCCGCTATCAGCGAGATACAGCGTGGAATTTAAAAAAAAAGAAATAAAAGTGAATTTCTGAAAAATTTACGAGAGCCACTCATATTTAGAAAGAGTTAATAGAACCATTTACATAGATTGAGATCAGATATATAGATGAGTTTTGTTTCGCTAAACGAAATACTATTTAGAAGCTGAGAGAAAAATAGTGATTGATCTTATTTTTTTTCACCCTTTTTTTCAACAAAACCAACGGTTTTCGGAATATTTACTGCTTATATTGTTGAAATCTAAAATCAGTTTTATTTAAACAATCATAAAATGGAAAACACAGTAAGTTTTCATTGAATTCTCTTTACATTTTCCCTAAATTACGGGAGAAGCGTGAAGATAAAGCAATTTATTTCACTCATACAAACCACACTACAATATCATAGATAAGTAATACTTGTAATAATCAGCCAATCACTATATTAATACGGTATTTATATAACAACAACATTCCGTTTCTATGTAATATTTCAATTTTTATAGCTATATATTGTATCCCTCATACATGTAGCAGGGTAGGCAGAGGGGACCTAGTTTTAAAACACTCCGCTCTCCACTTTCTACCGAATTCTGGAAGCATAGCGTGTTTAGTAGCGGAACTTAATGCCGTGCTTTGTCTCAACATCAAAACGAGCTCATATCGTCTAGCTGGAAACCGAACCCACAACCTATCCCGTTTACAGCCACTCACTTATGCCACTGCGCCACGACTGGCCTCATTGCCACTCACTTATGCCACTGCGCCACGACTGGCCTCATTGCCACTTACTTATGCCACGACTGGCCTCATTATAAAATGAACGCAAAAAAACACTGTTTCACAGAACTTTACACATATCTCCGTATTTCGCACATCATAAAAGCTTCACTTTATTCATTAATTAATTCGGCACGAGGTGTGACTGCAAAACCGACTGGTTGTGGGTTCGATCCCCACTCGAGGAGATGAAATATTTACTTAAAATTTATATTTCCATTTTCTTCGCTCTGGTGTCGAGGTTAAGCGCGGCGTTGAGTTCTGCCACTCAACACGCAATGCCTCCAGAATTCGGCAGAAAGTGGGGAACGGAGTGTCTTAACACTAGGTTCCCTCTGCCTACCCTGCTGTGTGCGGGATATAGCGTGAAGCTAATTTATTTTTTAATTTTTTTTATAAAAGCTTCAATATCCCAATATAAGTAAGTAAGTAAGTACCATTACAGTAGTGTGCTTAATCTACTTAGCGTGCACAGTTAGCTGGCGATGTTTGCTCTCCGTCGGGTTGTTTTACATAAATTCTACATTCGCCCGCTTAAACTTCAACAACGTATTGCGTGAGCTTACCGAAGTTTAGATATACCTAGTTTAAACTAACGCCGTTACCTGTTCCGATAATAAATTATGTTTCTGGAACAGCGGGGAATTGGGGTTGATATGAGGTTTGTATGTTCTCTTTAATGTTGAGGCCAGTCGTGGCGCAGTGGCGCAAGCGTTGTGTGTTCGATTTCCACTTGAGGAAACGAAATATTTAGTGTTTTAAACATTTTTAAAGTGTTAATCCACACTTGAAAGGAAGGAAAGAAAAATACTTATTTAGAAAACGTATAAAAAATATGAACGTAGCGGGACTCGGACGTAGCGTAGGAGGCGCGGGTTCGAGTCCCGCTACGTTCAATTTTTTATACATTTTCTAAATAAGTATTTGAAATATTTAGTATTGTTATTTCTTCGGTTTGGCGTCAAGGTAGTGCTTGAGTTTGGGTTCCGGCCCTCAACTCGCGATGCCTCCAGAATTTGACAGAATGTGAGGAGCGAAGTGTCTTAATATTAGGTTCCGTAATGATTTTAAAATTATTTATGTTCTGGCTAGGCCATAGGCCATACACGACACAAAACTTTCACATTTTGCAGTGACAAAATCTGAACAAAAAAATGTTTCTTAAATTCTCTAGAACCTTAATCACTGATACTAACAAATACACAAAGAAAGATGCCTCAACAAATCGATATACATTATTTTACCATTCCCACCGTCTCATCTCATAGGACATCTATGGTTGAAAATTGAATGTATTTTTTTTTATATTTAACCTATACAATAAGTAAGTATCAAGTTATCAAGGTTCCCCCAGACGAGCATGCGATAAAATGGGACGCCTAAGTAAATATGCGACGACGCATCTGCCGCGCTGCCCCACCTCGATAAGCGTATCGGGTCGCAGTGTGCTTTATAAATATACTAGTATGGATCGCGGGATTGCCTATGAAATAATAATTCAATAAAATATGCATTTCGCTTGTGCTGTCAAATCGGTGGAAAAAAAATGTATTTTTGAAATTTGAAATGTGAGATACCTTTTTAGGTTTAATCAGTATCCCGCACATAGTAGGCTTGTGAAAAGGAACCTGGTAATCTAGTGTTAAAACACTCCGTTTCCATTAGGATACCCATAAATATACATAAAATATAATTTAATATTTTTAACATTTTTATTAAGTGTTATTCCACACTTAGGAAAGAAAAATACTTATTAAATAATATAATTTAAATTATTATAACAAAATGTGTTGTCGGTTCGAATCCTAGAACGAAAAACCATATATATGTAAAATATACCTTTTCTTCGGTCTACTCTAAAATATTTTTAATATAAGCATATAATGTAAACCACAAAATCGTGTCAAGAAGTAAACGAATGGTTTTATTTCTTTTTTTGGCTTCACGATGTATCGCTTCCACAGTACAGGGTAGGCAGAAAGAACTTAGTGCTGAGACACTCCGTCTCCATTATGCCGACGCATTCCGCAGGCATTTCGTTTTGAGTGGCGGAACTCAACACCACGCGGTGCCTCGACACCAGACCTAAGAACGTATTAATTATTTAATTTTCAAACAATATTATTATATACATACATTTAATTATACAATGGAAACGTAGTCACCGTAGCTGAATGTCTGACTTCTATTAAATTCCGACCGAGTCGGACCCGCATGTAACAAGATCCTCCCCGTCCGTGTAGCCAATCGCGGGATTATCTTCCTTGAGCGCGGGAAATTCAGCAAGATGGCGGCGGAACAGATTATATAAAATGTTATTATTATTATTATTATTATATGTATAAGATATGTAAATTTTGTTTTATAATAAAATGTAAATTACAAATATATAAAAAGTTTGTGTAAAGTAAATGTAAATGTCGTTTGTACATAATATAAATTGTTTTGAGTCGATTTTATATTCCAACTGTGTAAATGTTATTTTAAGGCTCTAATGTTAATAAAAATTGATACATTTTCTCCAAACCAATATTATATTTAAATTTTTAAGTGAAGTGGAGAGCTGCAATTGTGTTATACTCGACTGATGATCGCCTACTTTTAAGTAAAATAGAAAATATTTTATTATAGTCCGATTAGAGGATTGAGAGGTAATCATACTGGGAACACTTTAATGTAGGACATCAACCATAATCAAATAACTGCCATAGTTTCCATTATATTATAGAATACTTATCACCAACGAGTATAACATAAATTTTATAAAATAAAAGGAATATATAAGTATTAGATAATATTACGCCTAAAAATTCTCATAAAACTATAATAGCATTTAAGGTATATCTAATCGCAACAAACACTAACGCCATCTATCAATGAGTAGACGAAATAAATAACAAATGTTCACAAAGCGTACTTAAATAAATAATCACAGTACACTCCAAGTAATGAAATAAATGATATCAAACTGTCACTTATTATAGCAATAAAACGCTCATTACAGAATAAAGAGACGAGAAAACTTCATTATACATTCACGCGGACTGGTCCACAGTTCTATTTGCGGAAGCAATTTCGCGAAATGCCACAATTTATTTAAAAATTACGCCCTTGTTTGTGTGGGCAAATATTGACGTGTTTGGTTTATGATAATGGCAACACTGAGCGGCAGGTAGGCTCCGCGCACCGGCTAGCGACAGTATTATTTACCTGTACACATATTATTTAATATTTACTATCGCAATGTAAAGTTTACAATATAATATTTGTGAAGTATGCTCCTCTTTGAAAGTTTGTGTTTACACCTCATATAGTGGTTTTTAATAAAAGGTAAATTTGGAGATCAAACACTGAATTGAGCGCTTAATTTGTTTTATATTAAAAATGTTATTGAAATAATAATAAATAATGTGTTTACGTTCTTTTATTTAGTTATAAATTCTATCATAGCTGTGTACTATGGGTAAATATTGCGTCAGTTTTGTTTACACGATATATTTTGTACGCAAGTTTGTCTAGAGTTCAGATTCAGTTGTTAAAAATAAAATGGCTTACGAATGGTTCCAAAAGAGAGACCATCTTAATACTCTTAATCAATTTACAAGTGTTGACTCGCTACATCGAACGCTACTGCCAGCCGAACAAACTCCTCGATCGAACGCAAAGTCGAACCACAAACAATATCATCATTGTATTTGTACTGAAACAACAAATTTGTAGCCAGCTTTAAATGCAAGCCCGACACGCTGGCACACACTCACCGTGTATACTGAGACAATACGTAGGAAACAGTACTACGATCTTAAGCAAGGCGACAAAATGAATCTCCGCTCGCGACTGATACGGCCCAATTCAAACACAGCCAGCTCAGCGCCATTTTGTTTTGACAAGCCGTGTCGCCAGCGGTCAGCACACAAATTTAGACCTAGAACCAATATATTAGAAACTCTATTGGAATCGAGTCGGGCCGGTGTGGAAACATCGGAAATTAAGGGAGGACCAGACACGATTCTGTTTGCCGTCTAACGTAACCGTGGTCCCAGGACGAAGTTACAAATATTTGACGTGTCAATTTTGTGAATGTTGACCGAGAATTGCGGTTAATATTCCCGACCCGGCCAACCTGGAGCGCGGTCACCCTTTAATTAAATGACTAAAACAGTCCAATTGTCGATTTATTAAGTTGAACTTGCATTTGTTTTCGAGGTAAGCTACCGGAACTTTCGGGATTAATGCTAACAAAAAGCAGTTTCCAATATCGTATTTTTTTTTCGAAATTATGTAACATAATAGAATAAGTGAATATTTACTTAAATTTATATTTCAATTTCTTCGCTCTGGTGTCGAGGACAAGCGCGGCGTTGAGTTCTGCCACTCAACACGCAATGCTTCCAGAATTCGGCAGAAAGTGGGGAACGGAGTGTCTTAATACTAGGTTCCCTCTGCTTACCCTGCTGTGTGTGGGATACAGCGTGAAACTGACTATGGAATAAGTGCCTATAAAATCTAAATAAAAAACTCTTTAAAAAATATTAGCTTGAGCTAGAACTCTTGACTGTTCCAATCACATTTACTCCATTATTCCAATAATTTAACAAGCACTTCCCAAACAAAACAATCAATCGGCATAAGATAAAAATCCAGCAATTAGCCGCAGCCAAAACAATAATAAACAAAGGCCAGTGGATAGTGTAAAGCTGTAGCAGCTTGTTACTACCTACCGCTCGTTACCTCTATTTATTTTCGAGTGGCAACACCGAAGAGTCCATAAACAAAAAACTACTCGAACGACTATTTTGATTGACAACAATGGCGCGTTAAGAGCGAAGTTTGGAGTAGGCACTCAGTTTTCGCGACATAGGTATCGGAGTAGGGGTTTCCGTGCAGTGTTTTCATTGTATGCTTTTAATTTTGAGTGCGCGAACTAGCTGGCTCTCCCGGGACGTGTGTTTGCGAGGGTAATATTTGCTTCCGCTATAATTCAGCGGCCCCGCCATATTTGCCGAAGAGCAATCATTTTAATATAGTCAGGCATCACATTAGGAGCCGGTGGGATACTTGCTTTGGTGAATGGATTAATCTTTGAGTAAGATGGAAAAATTATATTTCGTTTCGAATTCGTTTCGGATTCTTTCTTAGTGTAATGTATAAAGAATATTATTATTAATATTCTTTTTGGTTACTTATCACACAATTCAAGCTTTCGGAATTCGGAGTGGAAGTGTCCTAATGGGAACAGAGTGGCTTAACGTTTGGCTCCGAGGTCCCTCTACCTTGCTATGTTCGAGATACAGCATGGAGTTAAAAATGTACACATTTTTTTTTGTATTTACAGAAGTCGGCCAGTATAAGTTTGTTTGTTACTTACAGGCAACTATCCTACGCAAACTGGAACACCAGTTGTTATATTAAATACCTACTGCTTGCTATCTACTTTTTTACCTAGAGCAAATTAATGCAATCAATGATTTAAACAATCTTTTGATATCCAATAAATAAGTATGCATAAACTTGATTACTTTAAAATTAAAGGGATTATATTATGTTGTTTCACTCACTCAGGGTAGGCAGAGGGAATCAAGTGTTAAGACACTCCGTTGTCCACTTTCCGCCGAGTTCTGGAGGCATTGTGTGTTGAGAGGCGGAACTCAACGCCGCGCTTTGTCTCCACACCAGAGCGGAGAAATGAAAATATAATTGTAAGTAAAGTTTCCTCGAGTTGGGATCGTTCCTTGATTTACTGCAAGTTCTCTCCTTTTGCTAAATTTCATAATTGTTAGTCTACAGGATATCCCTATAAGTTTTTTTATTATGCGGCCATCATACAATATAAATAGTCTTTTGATTGCGTTGACTAAGAAGCTTGATTTTTTTCTATTCTCTAAAAGATAACGGATCTACGTTAACAAAGTGGGTAACAAATCCTTTAAGGGTTACGTTTTTCATTTTGAGGTATGGAACCCTAAAAAATATATTATATAGATAGATACAATCCATCAATACGATCATAAAATCAATACAAGTCAGAGTTCCGGATTGAGGATTTCATAAATTTTACAATGACAACTAAACAGAACTAAAAAACGCTTTTTCATTATTGTCTACGCTTGGTTTCGTTTTTTTATAAATAGGAATAATATTATTTTATTAGTTTCTCAGTATCATAGCAGGGAAGGTAGAGGAAACCTGGGAACGCAGTGTTAAGACTATTCGTTCCCATTAAGACACTGCGTGGCATGCGACGTGGCTCGTTATCAGAGCAGGGAACTAAATATACTCAATATTTCATTCCCCCCAGTGAGAACTGAATCCAGCATCGCCTTAACAGTCGCACGCTTGTGCCCCTGCGCCAGGACTGGCTCCTAGGTAATAGGTATATTTTAATTTTCAAATATTTCTTTTCCACTGTCATGTTAAAGTAAGGCAAAGACAATGTATAAAAGCTCCTATCTTTTGAAAAAGCTCCTATTTTTTAGAACTTTGATTTTTTTTGTGCTCGATGAGACTGTAGACCTGAACATTTGTTATTAATTTTAGTTTGATACATTCACATGATCTTGACAGAGAAACAACAAAGTGATCCTATAAGAGTTCCGTTTTTTTCCTTTTGAGGTAAGGGATCCTGTTTAAAAAAAAACAAAATTTATTAATTATCACTTAGGGTACAAAAATGATGCAAATAATTAGCTTTAAATGCTATACCGTACAGGAGACCGTAACCGTGACTCCGTGGTGCTTGATTTGTTTTACAAAGTATCTTAAATAAATTATAAATATAATACCGATTACGATTTACGATTCGAATCCACGAAAATCGCACACAATCTGACATATTCCACTATATGTTTAGATGTAGATCTATAGGATCTGAAGTGCTCGTTGTCTTGTTTTACCACTTAGAAAAAGCGATAGGCCAGCTGTGGCGGAGGCTACAAATGAAATATTTAATATTATCATTTCTTCGTTCAGGTGTCGAGACAAAACGCGGCGCTGAGTTCCGGTACTCAACGAGCAATGCCTCCAGAATTTTCCGGAGAGAAGAGCGTCTGAACACTCCCTCTGCCTACCCTGCTACATGCAGTATAAAGCGTGAAGATGTAAAGCTGTATTTTTACCAGATAGACATTTTTGTTCAGTGTTTTTCATTTTTGTCCCACAAATTCATATTGCGTGCGTGACTATTTACATAGTACAAAATTCTACAAAAAAACACTATGCCACTATGCTATCAGCTATGTACATATGTATGTGTGGTATTTATTATATGAAAAGTCTTCCATACGTCAAAAGAACTGTCTTCTTTTTTTTTGTTATAAATTTTGCATTAAGTGAATTTGCTATTTTTTTAATTTCACTTTGTATCCCGAATATAGAAGGGGACCAGAGAGTACCTAAGATTTAGCTCTCCGTACCCCACTATCTACCTAATTTTCGAGACTGTGACAATACCTTACTTATTTTCCTTTAGTTATTTGATGCGAGTATCTTAACCGTAGGTTTCCTCTGCCTACCCTATTGTGTGCGGGATGCAGCGTGAAGCTAATATATTGTTAACAAGTGCTGAGAATATTTGACTATATATTATTCCTTTATTTGCATTGCCTTTATTTACTTTGTTTACAATTTAAATAAAATTTAAAATAAAGAAGTGCCTATTATTATTATTTTTTTCTAATAATAAGCGTTTCAAAGATAATAAAAAAAATTTACATTGCAATTCCTTTCTTTCTTATTTCAAAGTCCTGAGTTCTGTATATCATACAAGCCACAAACAAAATCATAAAAAAAATTTAAATCCGCTAATTTGGAACATGTTAATAATATAGTATTAAAATAAACTTTTTTCAGTTAACATAGAGACACCTACCTATGTTACTAGACGACTAAAGCCGAATAAAGCTCCATCTGTAGTACAATTACAAAATTATCTAAGGCTCAAGCGACCAATTTAAACGTTGGCAAGCAAAATGATTCTCCTTAAAATAACTTCCAAAATCTATCCTACAGAGGCGTATTTTAGTGAAAACCTTATTTATTCTGTATTTGTATATAAATACAATGTTTAATATCTTAATATTTTCTGTGTCCTCTTAAATTCTGGAGGCATTGCTCGTTGAGTACCGGAACTCAGCGCCGCGTTTTGTCTCGACACCTGAACGAAGAAATGATAATATTAAATACTATTTAAAAAAGAAACTATTATATAAAAACTAACGCCATCTCTTGTTGATGGTAACAATTAGAAATATCTATTTATATAAACAATAGATGGCGCTTAAAATTTTAAAAACTTCAAACATGTTAGAAGTTTTAATAAATATTTTAAGCGCCGTCTATTGGTTATATCATAAAAATATTTCTAATTATCTTTTATAAATTGACTATACCGTCTAAAGTACTTTAATTTTGATTAGAATAATATATAAGAATCAAAAACAAATTTAGAAATTATATAATGAAACGACTCAGCGACAAAACTAATAAAACTTTTTACACAAAAAGTTCAAAACTAGTCTAATTTTTTTACTAAATTGTTAATTTCTTAGTTTAAAATTTTTTAAAACGATAATATATATAAATAAAAACACATTATCATTTTTATAGTAATTTAATGACAATGTCGCTCTTTTATATAGGGTCAAACCGGGATAGTTGCCCCAATTTTTTAAATACCCACCTAAATAGATACAATATACATTTTATAGGAATAATTTTTATTTATTTAGCTAGCTCAATCCTTTGTGATGAATTACTTTTATTTATTTTTTAACAAATTAAATATAGGTTTTGCAAAAAATAGATTTTCGTGAAACATTAATTTAGAGGATAGATGCCTGCAGAGCAGGATAGGTGCCCTTTATACCGAGTAAACGAAAAAACTAAACCAATTGTTAAATAGTTCTAATTTTAAAACAGCAATTGTTTCCAACAAACATGAATCATAATAATGAAAAGTATATAGTGTTTTTTAAAATCTTATAATTGCTATTATTGACGAATAATTCTAATACCATACAAATCGGTGATCATAATTAAAATTTTAATACATTTGTTTTACTAAAATATAAATTCTTAAGTTTCTTCTTGTTTTCTTAAGTTATACATCCATAATCATATTTTTTAAGTTAAATTTTTCCACAAAATTACAATTCTTAATAAATTGTTATTGTAAAACATTAATATTATAAATCAAAATATTATAATATTATAAATGCCAACATCCTCATCGCACAATTATACATTTTTATATTAAAAAGAACACAACATAGTTTTTAATTATCTATTCTAATTCTCTAATTATCTTGCGATTTCCTTTTTTTTTATAGTTTTCAAAACATTCAATGCAGTTATCTTTATTTGTATCTTTGGCGTTATCCTGTCTATCTCGTTTAGATTTTTTTACAGGCAAGTTTAGTTTTCTTTTCTTTAATTTTATAGTTAGATTGTTTTACTTCTTCGTATCTTCACTGCTAGAACTGTAAATAGTTTGTCTTTTTAGTGAAGTTCGGTCTTGGTTTATTTTTAAATAATTATCATTTTCTTTATCACACGAGTCAGCTAGATTGTCGTCGTCATTTTCGCTACAAGAATTTGTTTCATTTTGTTTAATTTTTATAGTTTTGGTATTTGTACTAGTGGTTCCTTTTTGGTTTTCTTAAGTTTTTTTGGTACTTTTTTGTCTAACTTAATTTTGAATTGTTTTTGCTTTCTCTCCGCCATATCCTTCTTGTGTTTTATATTTTCTTTAGAATTAAAAATATCTGCCGATTGTTTCGCTCTCTTAGCCATGGTCAAAGGAATTTTTGGAATAAGTGCGCATCTATCAGAATTTTTGAAGGTGCTTCTAGTTCTACATCATTCCCTAAAATCTCTGTAATTATAGAATCACCAATGTCAACAAGATTAATATCCTCTAAAATTTCACAATCAAGCAAGAAACTAAGAGATTCTCTGTCAATTAGAATACGTATTGGATTTAGCGGTGTTTTATTTTGTTCATATTCTGATATATTTTCTCTCAGATTGTTCAACTTTAGTTGACAAAGTGCAGAATCAGAAATCTGAGGCAGAGATGGTTTTATTCCTTGTTCAACCGCAATAGGCGCACGAAATTCTATATTTTCTGAGACATTGGCGAGCCGTGGATGGGAATCTAACGAATAAGATATCTGAAGGCGGTTTGTTGACATTCGTAATACAACTTGATCAAGCGCACGAGAAGTGTCAGGATTTTCACTACCTAGTGCCATATCTGATATCAGAAATGTAGTATCTGGCAAAGCATTCGGGTCAACTGGGTTAATACCACTACCTCTAAAGCTACCAAGAGTATTTGCAGGGGCTGCAGCGTGAATTCAAGCATTATATATATTCCAACATTGTAACGGCTGATCTTTTTATTTGGATTCAAGCGCACAAATTGATTGGTTTCATGGTTGAAATAGGTTTTAAAGGGCCCACATACTGCTCTGTCTAAAGATTGTAAGGGTGAAGTTGTGTGACTATGTAAACACAATTAAATTATATCATTATCAGCAGCAGCTTGCAGCATATCTGGTGCAGATGAGTGTGACGAGTGACCATCTAAAATCAGCAGAACCTTACCATGGGGCTTCAGAGGTATAAAATGTTCTGTTAACCATTTATAGAAAAGCTCAGCGTTTATATAAGCTGACTTTTTGTTCATGAAGACTTTTGATACATTGAATTCCATCCTCAAATTCAGGTTTTTTATTAACACCTTTTATTATAAGAGCTAGTGGAAGGAAATTACCAATTGCATTGCAACAGCCAACGATCGTCATGGTTTCCCTTTCTCGGCAGAAGTGATTGAATTGACAACTTTTGCACCTTTTTTTGCTATGATTTTTCCGGGTTTATTATTTAATTGAATACCGATTCATCCATATTGTAGATCCTTTCTGGTTTGTCCAACAGATCACTTTCGGTCAGAACTTTGACCATAAAAGTTTTTTACTTCTTCTCTACTAAGACCTTTAACTCTAGCCTCGAATAAGCCTTCAACTTGTCTGATAGATAGCTCCGGATTCCGTTCAATAAAACTTTTGAACCACGCACCTCCAGCCATTTCGTTTTCGTGGTCAAAATTATGTTTTAGCTCTAACTTTTTAGCAAATTGTTAAGCCAACATGCGTATGGCTTGTCTATTTGGGGGAAATCCAGCATCACCAAGTTTGAGAATGTGCTTGACCTTTTCTTGCTGTCAAAATCCAAAATACGATGTTTTCCTATAAAAAATGCGTAAATAAATCTATTGGTAATAAGACAGAAATTATTTATAACAATTTGTTATATATTGTACTAATCATCTTTAACACATACCCAGTGTCAACAACTTTTTTGATTTTTTAACAGCAATGTCCTCGATGGAATTCCAAATGGTCGGGATATTTCCTTTATCCCCATGGTTGTTTTATCCAATTCATCAAAAGCTGACTGTAAGTTCTCTGCAGTCCAAGAACATACTCGAGCTCGCACTCCTTCCTTCTTTTTATATTTTCGCGGCATAGTAGAGCTAAAGTCAGTAAAAAGTTCTAAGATAAATATACTTAAAACATAAAAAATGCTAATTTAATAAATACACAAAAAAACACTTCAAAATATATACTTAACTCCATATACTGAGTATGAAGGGATAGATGCCCTTAAGGGTACCTATACCTCGAAAAATCAGGGCAACTTTCCTTTGTGATAGGCATAGATGCCAAAGTATTTTGAATATGGGGCATCTCTCCCGCTGCGGCGTCTGTCCCGGTTTTACCCTATATATATTTTTTTCATATAAAAATATCTTTATTTACGCTCAGAATTACAATATATGTATATGAAAGCTTCTATTGACCAGGTTTTTTACTATCCTACTGGCGTCACAAGTTTGGCTGTAGCAGCTAAAATCTTTGTTACATGATAGCCGAATTATGTAAAATCTTTATTACAAAATCTAATGATGTGCTTTCAGTAGAGATCTTGCTTGAATGTGGAACCAGCATCAATCCTCACAAATATTGACATTTATAATATTCGTAGGATTCAACGAAAAATCGAGAGGTAAATAAATAAATATAAAATTCTTGTATTCAATACATTTATTACAAAATAAAATTATTATAACTATTTCTAATAATAAATGCAAAACGCAAGCATCGTCTGTCTTTAAATTAAAACAAATCATCATCCTTATTTAATAAAATGTCAAAATTGAAAAATTGTCATGCAATATGAGATTTCAAAATAAAAAATGAGACGTTCTTCCGGCATCCCACTATTTTACCAAACTAAACTAAAAATATGTTAATTAAATTAAAATACACCCGTCTTAACGTAGTCATGATTAAAAAATATTATTTTCCCAAAATGGCAATGAATAATAAATGATGCTTATATCTAATGGCACTCATAATTTTAATTTAAAATAAATTAAAAGATTATCGTAAATATATAAAACTTGGTCCCATTTTAAGGGTTGCCAATAAAATAGTAGTTTTTAAAATAACATATAAAAAACACAGTACACCGCAAAGAAGATACTATAGTATATTAATATTATAGTAAATTTTTTAGGTATATAATAATATATAGACGTTTTATTAATTAGATATTAGTTATTTTTCTTTCTTATCGCTATTTCGAATTTATAACTGAAAATATCTTCTTGATAGTCTCATACTATTCAATAATATCTTGTCAGTCAACAGTTATATCATGATTTTTTTTTGGGTAGGATTATTTTTTTTCTATATCTATTTATTTTCTACTATTTTAGGTACTGTATATTTCTTAAACAGTATATAGTACGCACGCCCGAAAATATATAGTACAATTATAAATACTATACTATGATTGGCAACCCTAGTAATATTAGTACTACAAATAAGTTATTATTTAACTCTTATCGCTTACTTATAGCTTTGTTATGAACATATAGAATGTCAGTTCATACTATAATTGATTTTATAATCACTTCGCATTCCGTTTTACCTATAAACATTAAGAAGAATTAAGAAAAAAAAATATTTAAGTCCCCAACCATGTTAGTAAGACTATGAGTAAAATTTAAAAATTAAATATTATAAGTCATAAAACAATTATTTTAATTTTTTTTGTTCTGTGGAAATTGCACTTTTCTGTTAAAATGAAACGTAAAATAAACAATATAGTTAAATGAACACTTAAACTATATGAACGAAGTACATATTATTCAACAACCAGGTCAAATTCATCAATATCTTCACACATGGAATTGAAGCCCGCTGCCCAAGCCTCCACTTCTTTTTCCTGAAAACAGTGAAAATAATTCATTATTTCAGAATAATATCCTATAAGAAGCTATCGTACAGGAACTAAGACAACACCTGTATACAAAAACTAGAGGGAGAGAAAGGAAAAACGAAAATAAGAAAATACATAATAGACCAGTCGTGGCGCAGTGGCACGAGGTGTGACTGCAAAACCGACTAGTTGTGAGTTCGATCCCCACTCGAGAAGATGAAATATTTACTTAAATTGATATTTCCATTTCTTCGCTCTGGTGTCGAAGTGAAGCGCGGCGTTGAGTTCTGCCACTCAACACACAATGCCTCCAGAATTCGGCAGAAAGTGGGGAACGTAGTGTCTTAACACTAGGTTCCCTCTGCCTACCCTGCTGTGTGCGGGATACAGCGTGAAGCTGATTGATTTATTTTATTTTCATAATAGACCATGCCACCAGTAAGAATTATACAACAAAAGAAAACCCAACAATAAAATGGAAGGAATAGCAGCAAATTCAAAACCTAACCACCAAAAAATAAAGAAGTATATAAACAAATAAAACAGCTTAAAGTAGAAAAAAAGTCCAGGTCCAAACGGTTTAAGAAACAAAGCCATAAAATTAGATGCACCAGCACTACTCCATAATATGACAAACTTAGTTCAATATGGTTTTGGATTCAGAAACTGTACCAAGGCAATGTTGTTCATCAGGTATCATATTGCTGTATAATAAAATTATAGTTTTAACAAAAAAAAACAGACTTCTACAATTTTAACTGGATCTCATAATCAGAACCTAACCAAACTTTCAGCAAACTATCTTTGATGTGTATCCTTTCCAGTAAAAAAAATCATCGAAAACGCTTAGCATCATATTGAGTTATTCGTCTATTTGTCGCGCACATATAATACCTAATGCAAATTTTAAGCCTTATGTGATTTTCTCATGGATACCATTGTCAGAAATGGACCAAATAAAACTAGGATCACACGGGAAGCACTTGCTTTCAAATAAAAGAGAATCACCAGTCAAGGAGATTCTATCACCAAAGTAGAGTAGTAACTTAGAGTGGGAAACAAAGGGCATGAGACTTGGTAGTTGCTACTTCAACCACTAGAGAAACAGATCTCTTTCAAGAAAAACAATAGCCAAGAATAGGTGGACAGAAGAAGTTAAAACAACCTGAAAGAAATTTTGGGCACTAAAGGAAATTTTAAAGGGAAGTTATAACCTAAATTTAAAATAGATTGTCATTTATCTATCATATCAAGAGGCTATTGTGGAACATAACCACACGTGTGAATATGAATGCGACAGTTGTAGATGCGATGTCCATTCAATGAATTATTTAAAGTATTCATTTCATCACTAACAAGCCAAAGTACAATGTTTAGTGGTGAATGGAGAATGAAGTGTCTTAACACTACACATTCTTAAGACACTCCAACACTCACCCTGCCTCTTCTGCTATATCATATCCTTATATCTCTAAAAAAAATATAACATAATGTCTATCAGGAATCTTGATGACTATGGGTTCAATTTACACTCAGAAGTATAAATTATTTTTATTTCCTCACTGACAAACCAAGTCCTGCAAGATAAAGTTCCACCACTTAACACAAATTTGCCCTAAAATCTGGTGAAGAAGAGAGAGAGTATGTTTACAATAGGTTCCCTCTAACCTGCTATACATTGTATAAAGATAAAAAAAGGATTGCTTACCTCTTTCTTGGACAACATTTGTTTCTTGGTTTTCTTTTTCTTAATAATCTTTTTAGGCTTTTCTGTAGGTAATTTAAATGACAAATCATCAAGGTCCTCGTCACTTGACGCTTGATCAACACCACTCAATGGACTTGTGTCACTATCCATTGTGTTCTTACGGAACGCTACCCTTTTAGGTTTGCCATAGCTTTTACGTATGGGCTGGAATTAAATTCATGTTATTAAATAACTTGTTGCTCTTTAAACTGAATATGTATAAAATACTATTACTCATAATACTTTTGTAATCCCATCTAAAACATTAATGAGAAATAAGAGCCAAGTTAAATTTTAAGTAAAACATTGTTTTCAACTTCACTGGCAAAAGAATGTAAGATAAATCTGGGCGCCAAGTTTTGTGTTCACTCAGAATAAAAGAATTAAAGCTCTTTCTTCTGGGTCACCTAGAAGTGGCTAAGGTTGTGGTGAGTCACAAATAAGAACTTGAGGTAAATTGTTGATATTTTATATACATTACAAACTAGGGAATTTGAAAAATATGCTAAATTTCATGCATGCAGACCAATTGGTTTACAAGTTATGACAAGTCAAGAGTCACTTCAAATGTTGGTTGAATGGACTGAATATATTATGTTAATAATATTTTTATTTAATATAATATTAGTAATGGTTTTAAAAACAATGGTTCTATATAACAGTCGTGGGATAGTGTGACTGTAAGTAAATAAAATTGATGTGAGCTAACCGCCATTATGGGAATTATTATATATGTTTTTCATTTCTCTATTTTGATGTAATAAAGTGTGGTGTTGATTTCCATAACATATAAAGATGTGTAAAACTACAATTAGTTATGTAAGTTAGCATCTGGGCAATTGTTAAGAAAAGAAAAAGTAGGCTACTTGTACACCAACAATGGGACAACCTGTATATATTTGATATTTTCCTTTATTCACTCTAGTAACGAGGGCAAAGCGCGACATTGAGTTCTGCCACACAAGTAAATTTGGCAGAAAATGAGGAATGGAAGTGTCTTAGCAACAATGTGTAGAGTACAGAGTGAAGGTATATAAGAAAAAGAAAATAAGAATTACCTTTTGATGATGTACTACATCTATATCTTCAAACAAATGAACAGATTGTGAGTCTTCATCGTCCAGAATTTCTGGTACAGTTGGTTCAGTTACAGTAACTTCATTATTAATATTGACAGAGGGTTCTGGAAAAACTGGGGGCTCTGAAGCGGACTTCACTTCATCAAATATTTTTTTTAATCCTTCAGTATTATTAATAGGTTTAGATTTTGCAATGACTGGTATAACTGCTCGCATTGGACCCCTCTGACTATTCAATTCTTGCAATATACCTCTAGTTCTAGCTCTTAGTGATCTAGCTTTGTTTTTCTTTTTAGGTGAAATATTTTCTTGATCTTCAGTATCATCAAAACCAAAATAAGTATTATTTTCACCTGATTTGTCATTTTCATTATTATTATGTACATTTACACTGTCTGTTTCTGAACTAGTGTTATTACTATTGTTTTCAATTAAAACATTTTTAGTAGGTGTAACACTATTGTTTGTTGTTTTCATTTGTTTTTTAGGTGAATTTTCTGTTACAATTGACATGTTAGTATCCTCAAACAGAGAATTTGCTTTGACTGGTGTTGCTTTAATTTTCTTTTTTTTATTTGCACTTTTTTCTACAACTTCTTTTATGAATGAAATTATGCTAGTCTGTTTTAAATTTGGGCTATCAACTATTTGAGGAAGAGATATATTAGCTTCTGGCACAATATTAGTGTATATATGTTTTTTTTTGCTATCATTAAAATTTATAAAAGAACTTTCAAATGCTGGAGTCATATTTGGTTTCACATAAGTATTTACTTGCCATTTTATAGGTAAATTATTAAATTCCACCCTCCATGGACTAGATAAGGGATGTCTTGAGGAGTTCATACTACTATTTGCAACTGGAAGTTCATCAAAGAAACTAATATCTTGATGATTAGGTTCTTGTGGTTTTTCAATGTTTTCATTACCTAAAGTTTTGGGTTGACTTGGTGAGTTAACCGGTGAATAGTCTATGTTATCATCTTCTACTTGCATATCTAAAGCTATATCCTCTACTCTTACAGAATTGTAATTCCTTTCATTGATACTTTCGTTTATATTTAAGTTTTGTTTCTGATTAGAATTTGCTACATCATTCAATACTGTTTTTGTCTTAATTGGTTGTTCGTTCATAAATTTGGGTGGTGAAGATTTTGTAGCAACTGTATGCTTTAGTGTGGCTAAGGCCTTAGCCAAATTTTTATCATAGTTATTCTTAACTGTAAATGTTTTAGGTTTAGCTGGTTTCCTTACAGCCTTCTTCTTTTTTTTCTTAGGTGGAGGGGGTTCATCATTAGGGTCATATGTGAATTCATAAACATCAACTTTACTTGAATTTCTTTTAAGTGACTTTTCTTTAACATTATCAGATATATCTTTCCTCAGTTTGCTTATAGTAGTTTTTGTAGCAGGCAATTTTCTAGCTGATGTTTTAAGATTAAGCTTTGTTTGTTTGGCATTATTATTTGTGTCAGGTGTTTTACTTAAATAATTTCTTATTGGTTTTTGAAAAACAGACTTAGGTTTAGTTTTAGTATGAGGTATTTTTGATCTTTTAACAGTTTCTTTAATTACTGTTTTTGTTTTGTCTGTTATAGGAGTACTAGCATTGATGGGTTGTACAGGTATAAACTTATTTGGACTAACCGAATGATTATCAAACTTACTTGGTAACCTACAAATTCGTTTTGGACGATTTTTTAGTAAACTATTGTCCAAATCACAAACAGGTAGTTTTAATGGTGTTATTACACTAATAGGTTCCTCTTTAGCTTCTGGTGTCTTAACTTTTGCAGTTTTACGAATATTATTGGTAGCGGACAAATTTTCTTTGTTATTGGATAAACTCGGTGATATAACATTCTCGTTATAACGGTTGGGAAGTTTTTTGATACGACGTGGTCTTAAATTATTATTTTCGCATTCATTCTGAAATTTTGCTAAAGACTTGGAGGACTTTGTGACATTTTCAATAAGTATCGAGGTATTGTCGTCCGATGCTGAATTTGTTTTATCAGCTAAAGCTTTTCTTAAAGGCTTAGAATTGTTAGCAGTACCCTTTATGGTCTTAGATTTCACAACATTTTCAGATTCATTTTCTTTAAGTGCTTTTGAACATTTCGTTCTTCGCGTTTTAGGTGGCATGACGTAAATTTTCACAAAAAACAAATCATCCCTAAATACGAAATCATCACCACATCACACTAAACTAACTTAAAGATAATATTGTTAACTAATTTAAAAAATTAATATAACTATTAACTATACTATTATTTATTTTGAGTCAGATTTTGTGCTTTTCGCTCCTTTTTAATAACATTTGACAACATCAACACGGACAGATAAAAAAATATAGATAAACTAAAAGTAACCAAAACTATGGTATGGTATATTTCTTTGACTATGGCACTCCGAGCGTGCTAGTTGAGCACATATCACCTCGCCAATGTCACGTTGTGTGGAAATTCGATACCATACAGGGTTGTGTGGAAACACGATACCATACAATATATTAGATTTTCATATTTTAGTATTATACTAAGTTATTTACTTTATGTGTTGCGTGTACACTCATATACATATTATTTATATATACACGCACCACATAAAGTAAATAACTTAAAAGGATAAAAGCTGTTTGTTTTCTATTTGTCTAAAATAAAATGATAGTGACTGATATTATTTTATTTTTGTTATATGCCATATTACTTTTGTATTTTTATAAAATACAGTATTCTTTCACTATAAATTACAACGAACTCTATGGTGTATAATATTCTTTAATGGCAACACAAAATTTGAATGTTGCACTGGAATATAACCAACCGTTCTTTTTATTAATTTTAAAAGTTTTAGTGACGGAATATAAAAAGTGAGCTTTCTTCGTGAAAATTGATATTAAAATTACGTTTTTTGATATTCAGTAATAACATTACTATCGATATTTTGTTTTTCTAATATAATTGAAGGTAAATAAACCATTACATGATGTTTCTTATACTAACATGTTTATTTATAATCACTACTATCTGTTAATCACATATGTAGCTGTTTATTGCTTAAATTCTTATTGTATTGTCTTAATTTTCACTGCAAATATATTTTTTTGTCAAATTTTAGTTACTGGCTGTTAAGAAAAGAAGCCACTTAAAAAAAACCAAGTTGACATTACTCGTAATAACGGTCATGACTAGGACGTGAAAAATATTAAACCACTAACATTAAGCCTTATATTTAACGAAAAATTGACAAAATTTTCCAAAATGGTGGAAGGGGAAACTAATAAAAGTACTATTGACACGGTGCAAGTCGCCCTTAGGATAAGGCCTTTAATGCGAACTGAAACTGAAAGAGGCTGTGATGAATGTATAGACGTGGTGTCCGGAGAGTCCCAAGTGCAAATAAAAGATTTAGCATTCACTTACAACTATGTATTTCCTCAACATATTACTCAACAGGAGTTTTATGATACTGCAGTAAAAGGATTAATTGGGAAACTTTTCCAAGGTATGAATTATTTTATTTTAGTATTTTTGTTGTTGGAATCAAGAAATTAACAAAAATTTCAAAATTTTTAATATTTATCAATTTTTTTATAAGCTCCATGCTGTATCCCACATACACAGCAGGGTAGGCAGAGGGAACCTAGTGTAAAGACACTTCATTCTGTACTTTCTGCTGAATTCGGGAGGTATTGCATATTGAGTATAGGAACTCGACGCTGCGCTTTGCCTCAAAACTAGAGCCAATTAATGGAAATATAAATTAAATGATTATTTCATTGTCATGAATGGGAATCTAATCCATAACCCATCACATTTACAGTCACATTGTGTGTCCCTGCAACACAACACCAATTTTTTTTTTATTTTTTTATTTAAACATTTGATTTAAGTTTTAACATAAACTTCTCGCCTTGTATTCTCATTCACTTCATAAAGGCCCGAGGGCTATTGAACTCTATCATTATCACAGAATAGCATTATACAATTGGGCTTCTGGAGTAATCTTTCAATTTAGAATCTTTGTACAATCAATTGATTATCCTAAAGTTATTATAATCGAAATATCTTTTATATACAAAACTAATAAAATAAAAGTAACATAATAAAATTTACATTTACTATTTAACACTCCCCTAGTTTTAATTTATTTAAATATATACAAACATAATTTAATTTAACAGGATATAATGTGACAATATTAGCATATGGCCAGACTGGGTCTGGAAAAACATACACAATGGGAACAAATTACTCAGGATCTGATGGGGACTCCACTAAATTAGGTAAATTAAAAAAATTATCATAATAAAAGCAATTTAACACTTTTACCTTGTACAGCACAAGGCACCTAGTGTTAAGGTACTCTGCCCAATTTTCAATTTATCTATCTGTTAAATACAATTTATTTTAATATTAACATGAAAAATTGTAAAATTTCATTACAGGTGTAATACCACAAGCTGTAGCCGACATATTTGACTTCATCGAACTGCATGAGGACAAATTTATATTTAAAGTTAGTGTTTCATTTATGGAGCTGTACCAGGAGCAATGTTATGATTTGTTATCTGGTAAAGAAAGAAATCATAGCATTATTGAAATTAGAGAAGATGTCAACAAAGGTGTGATTTTGCCAGGTAAGTGGTAAATGCTTTAATTTATATTATATTATGAGGATTTTTAAAATTTTTGTCTGTTTTTCTGTGTTGCTAATCTCAGAAACCTCTTAAGCAATTTAAATGCAGTTTATGCTATTCTGTGCTTGTAAGCTTTTCTATCATTTGGTGTTTCTTTTAATTCAAAAGGTATATCAATTTCAAGTGGGTGAAGTCACAAACAGGATTATATCTTTAGTATTAAGCTTTAATTAACAAATTTTAGGAATCACCGAGATGCCAGTAACATCGACAATGGAGACTATGATGGCATTAGAGCGGGGTTCGTCAGGTCGGGTGACAGGTTCCACTGCCATGAACCAGGCCTCTAGTAGAAGTCATGCCGTTTTCACTATTATCATAGCTAAAGAGAGCCGGAGTAACAAGTAAGTGTAGTGTTGATTGATTGATGGTTTTTTTTTTTTTTATATTATGAATCTCTGGTAATGCAGAAAAGCCCAGCGTTGATTTCCGTCACACAACTCCCAATGCCTCCAGAATTCGGCGGAAAGTGGAGGACGAGGTGTCTTAATAGGAACGAAATATCTTAACACTAGGTTCCCTCAGCCTACCCTGGTGTGTGATACAGAGTAAAGACAAAAAAAAAACAATAAATATTCTGTTAATTTCAGAAACATAGCAACAACATCAAAGTTCCATTTAGTTGACTTAGCTGGCTCGGAGCGTATTAAGAAGACGAAAGCAAGTGGGGAGCGTTTGAAAGAGGGTGTGAAGATCAACCAAGGTCTATTGGCACTAGGCAATGTGATATCAGCACTCGGAGATGGAACCAATAGAAGCTTTATTAGTTATAGAGATAGCAAGCTCACTAGATTGTTACAAGGTACAAAATGTTTTAGCTTACTTGATGAAATTTGCCAATTTTTGTTTAGATTCACACTACATTCTACAATTTAAGACACTGCATGTTAAGAGGTGGTAATTCAATGTCGCGTGAGGCCAGTTGCGGTGCAGGGGCACAAGTGTGTGATGAAATATTTAATATTTTCTATTCTTTGCTATGTTAACAAAACGAAGCGCGGCTCTAAGTTCCGCCAACGGGCAATGGAAGTGTTTTAATGAAAACTAGAGTATTTCAATACTAAGTTACTTAAAAAAAACGAATGGAACTTCCCTTTACCTACTCTGCTATATACAGAATATAGCAAGAAGCTAACAAAAATAATAAACAACAAATCATTGCGTTTAGAGTTGCACTGTCCCTTTGGTCCACAATGACTTCAATAGTAGTTGTAAATAATGTCTTTAAAAACGAGATAATGTTTTTGTTAGTTATTTTTATTATTGGATGATTTCAATAGTAAAAATAACTAATATTTAATTATGAGTTTAGATTATTTTTTAGTTTAGACAAAAAGTAGCTTTAACCTAAATCTTTGTTCCCATCATCAAATGAAAATATTTTTGAAACCCCATCAGTAGTTCCTGAGATTAACATGTTCAACCAAACAAACTGTTAAGTTTTATTGTACCACTCTAACGTGCAGTTAACATACTCTATATGTAACCAATAGGTTCCCTTGATAAAAGCATTGTCTGACAGAACATTTTTTTTATATCTCAACTGTAGTTCCTGAGATTAATATGTTCAACCATACAAACTTGTAAGTTTAAAATTATCTCTCAACAGACAGTTTAGGAGGTAATTCCCTTACCCTTATGGTGGCATGCGTGAGTCCAGCGGACTACAACCTGGACGAAACTGTCTCAACGCTGCGTTACGCGGACCGAGCGAGGCGTATACGTAACAAGCCAATTATTAACCAAGATGCTAAAGCTGCTGAGATTGTTAGGTATAGTATTGGTTTATTTTTTTGGATTAGTAAGATACTAAGTTACTACGAAGTTTTTTTTTAATTTAGAGGTCAGTCCTGGTGCAGAGGCACAAAGTGTGACTGTAAAATCGACTGGTTGTGGGTTCAATCTCCACTCGAGAAAATGTAACATTTATTTACATTTATATCATTTCATTTCTTCGCTCTGGTGTCGAGGCAAAGCGCGGCGTTGATTTCCGCCATTCAACACGCAATGCCTCCAGAACTCGGCCGAAAGTCGAAAATGGAATGTATTAACACTCTCTGCCTACCCTGCTGTGTGCGGGATACAGCGTGAAGCTGATTTGATTTTTTTTTTATGTATGAATAATAATATAAAAGGAAGTTCAGCAATATCCATAATTTTTTACCAATAAACAAAATTACTCAATTTTTACATAAATATGTGGTGATGGTGGAGGTGTGGTATTTTACTTTCTAATATTACACATGTAGTATTATATTATTTAGTTTATAGTCCAGTAGTAAAATTCGAAAGTTATAGAAATGATTACAAAAATATGCTTTATTGCATCTTCCAAATATTGATATATAAGTAACTTCCATATAATTTAAGATAATTTCATTATATATTTTTTCATTGCATGTGGTAAGAGCTTATATTTTTATTGCAAGTTCACAATTGGTTAATATTATTTTATATCTTTAATATAATATATATGTATATAAAACATTGTTTTTCTACAGATTAAACAACCTAGTAAATGAACTCCGCCTGCAACTAATAGGCAAATTACCAACAGTGAGCGAACAAAACAACGAACAGCTGCAAGAAGAATTAGATCGAGAAAAAACCAAATATGCAGAACTATTGAAAAAACATAAACAAGTCACCGAACATTTGAGCAATATGTTGATAGAAAATACCAATTTATGTGAAAAAGCATTATTAGCTGAGGCGGCCAAGGATAAAATTGAGAGGAAGCTAAACGAGTTAACAGAACAATGTAATCAGACTATAGAAAATCTTAACATGACCGAAGGATCTCAAGATGATAATGCAAACAGGACATCGGTGGTTGATTATTTGAAGGAGGTCAAGTCTAGGTAAATGTGAATATATATCTTAAAATGTAATATTGACAGTAAAAATATGTCATATTATAATATAAATAGCAAACTTTAATTTGCTTTTTTTTTAAATCAATATCTTTATAAAATTTAATGATTTGTTTTTATTTGATTGTATACTAATTTTCACATATTATGCATGAAATACTTTACTCTCAATTAACTGTTGACTGGTTGATGTAGCTTAATATAAATTTAATACAATATAAACAAAAATACTTCTACAAATCAGGACAAAAAATACACTTTCTACCTGTAAAGCAATGTTTTACTATGATTTATCAACAATATAAAGCCACAAAGTCATTGTAACACTGTAGGACAGCATCTTACTGTAAACATTTGGTGTGGATTCAATCATCATCAAACATAGAAGGATGATTTGGTTGTGGGTTTGATCCTCACTCAGGTTAATGAATTACTATTTATTTATGTTTTCATTTTTCGCTCTGGCACTTCACTTCGAAAAATTCGGAGTGTCTTAACATTAAGTACTCTCTGCCAACCCTGCATGTATGTTTGTTATCCTGTGAATATAGCTTGCATCTGAAAATTTAAACTAAATGACTTCTTATTACTATTTTTAGATTAGAAGATTTACAATCAGTCAACTTAAAGACCAATGAAGAGTTAATAGATCACGAAATAAAATTATCCTTTGTGAAGGAAGATTCTGAAGGGGAGAAGGTAGATGTAGAAGTTCTATTGAATGAGGATCAAGCGGTGTTGGAGGAAGAGAAGAGGGCTATGGGACAGGTTGTATTATATGTTTGATGTTTTTTTTTACAAAATATTATTTATTATTGAAATTATAATTATTTCTCAACATGAGATGTCTCGAAAATTTATCAAATAATGTGAAATGGACTGTTTTAAGACTAGGTTCTCTCTGCCTACCCTGCCATTTGCGGGATACAGCGTGAAGCTATAAAAATCTTTGTATAAAAAAATCATGTTAATTGTGCCTTGTATACAGGTGGCTTTGAACCAAGAACTGCAAGAGCTAAACCGCGCGATGGCCATCAAGGCGTCCGTAGTTCAAGCCATATTGGCTAACAACAAGGAAATGTTGGACAGCCACAATAATTTGAGAGAAAATGAAGAAAAAATATCTAAACTGGAAAGGGAAAGGGATGAGCTTTTACAACAGTTAAAGCAAACTAAGGTAATTAAGTCTTCAAATATTATTTTTGCAATATAATTCCACACTTGGAAAAGAAAAATACTTTTTAGAATTCTTTATTGTGAGTGAATTCAATAAAAAAAAGTAAGTGTCGTGAGTATTCCTTTCAGCCTGACTAAGGAGCATCATGACACAAACAGGCTAAATTTTTAGTAGATTTCTTTGTAATTAATGAACAAACATACTTTTTTATTACTGTATGTAAAAATACATCTGGTGAATTTATTATTTATGGTGATTATAGTATTTTGCGCATATTGAAATTTTGTATGAATATTATAATATTTTCTTACAAGCAGTTGTGAAAACATGATTAATTCATCTCGATAGCTCGATAACCAAATTTAAAATCTATTAACTAAATCTAATATCATTTTAATTACTTATGTAGAGTAAAGATCCCTCACACGAAGAACGTCGTACTAAAGTATCGGCTTTGGAGTCTGAGATCACTGACCTAAAGAAGAAATGTCAACAACAAGCAAATATTATTAAAATGAAGGAGAAGAACGAAGCTAAGATCGCCGCTCTCAATGCTGAATTACAGGCCATGAAGGCTACTAAAGTAAGCTTTATGTACTTTATTTATACTAATGAAAATAAGTCCTGTGTAATTTCTTACTTTTATTTTGTTGTAAATCGGTCTATATGTGTAATAGGCTTATACCATTTCTTATAAAACATTTTTTTTAGTTTCACGTTGTATCCCGCTCATAGTAGCGAAGAAAACCTAACCGACACTCCGTTCCCAAGTGTTTGCCGATTTTTTGAGACATTGCTTATTGAGTGGCGGAAATTAACGCCGCGCTCTGTATTGTTACCGACGAACGACGAAATTAAAATGTTAAATATTTCATTCCGCGTGTGAGAATCGAACCCACAACCGTCGTGTTTACAGTCACATGTTTGTGTCATTGCGTCATGCCTTTTTTATAATATAAAATATAATATTTACTGTGTATCACCAGGTGAAGATAATACGTCAAATGCGGGAAGAGAGCGAGAAGTTCCGTAAGTGGAAGGCCGACAATGAACGCGCATTACTGAGACTTCGCAATGAGGACCGCAAACGTGCCACCGCCATGGCCAAGATGGAGTCCCTGCACGCCAAACAACAGAATGTGCTTAAGAGGAAGATGGAGGAGGCTGTGGCTGTTAATAAACGGCTTAAGGTATTTCTTATTATTTTTATCTAGCGATCCAAACTCAAGTTTACCCGTTTAAACTAAAATTAAATTTTTGCGTAAGTGTGAAATGAAATAAGTGTTTTTGTGTAATTATCCTTTCAAACTTAAAGATTTATAATATAATTTGGATTTTAGTAATAAGTGGAAGTGTGATTAGAAATCATTAAGCCATGGTGGCTTTGTGAGTATTATGTAGTTTTCCTACTTTATAAAATATATAAAAAAAAAAACAAATATTTTATAAGTGTAAAAATTATTTCGTTTTTGTATTCAGGAAGCCTTAGACAGGCAAAAGCAAACCGCAATGAAGCGTAACGCCAAGGGCAGCGTGAAGGCGGGCGCGGTGCAACAGTACATTGAGCAAGAGTTGGAAGTGCATCTCAGTATTGTGGAGGCTGAGAAGTCTTTGGAGGAATTGATGGAGTATAGGTATAAACATATTTGCTTGTCACCTAATAATTTGTAAAAGATAAGATTTTAAAAATTCATATACATAACAGGTATTTTATTGTATGGTTGATTTTCATTAGTTATTGGTTCAGTTCCCACTTAAATTACTTTTCCTTTTTAAATTGCAATAAATAGTGCATAGAATGGTAAGGCGGTGGTTGAGTTGTCCTTGATTCCCATTCAGGAGAATAATTAAATTCGATGAATTTTAATTTTTCCGCTATGGTAGACAAAGCGTGGCGTTGAGTTCCGCAACTCAACACTCATTATATCGAAAATTGGCTGAAAACCGTGAAAGAAGTGTTTAGTCTCTGCGGACCCAGTTATTGAAGAAATAAATGAAATGACACTAGATAAGAAGCAAAAGAAAAATATACAGAACATTATAAAAAAAAAATCTTGTTAGATTATTATTTTTTCACAAAAAATAATGTATATAAATAATAAAATAAATATATATAATTATACTTTAAGGTAATTATCTTAATATTCACAGAGCCTGGATAACAGAACAAATAGAAAATCTGCGCAACAGTACAGACGATGAGGCCAACAGGAAGAAGATAGCCGAATTGGAAGACGATCTCGCGCTCCGTAAAGCGCAAATATCTGATTTACAACAAAAGATATTAACTGCCGATCAGGGTAAATAACACTTTTTATAAAACATATAAAAAATTTGTCGTAGCGGAATTTGAATCCGCGCTTCTTGGAACCCGTCCGAGCGCCGTCTTTGACTACTAAGCCATACTTTATTATCAGACTACGTCGAAATTGTCATAAGCGCCTGCTACTCTACCCGTATAGTTGACCGAGGTAGGTCGAGACTGTGGTGTTCTAATCGGTGTTGGTTTTTGAGAGTTAAAAGATGAAGTCTTGATGACTGTGCTCTCAGTAAGATTGATAGAGTATGTGGTTACGTACTTCGCAAGAACTTCGCAAGTAGTGTAGTGGGCGATTTAGAATTATCATTTGGCAAGAAATAATGCTATTTATTAAATATTTTTAACATTTATAACAATGTAAATAGTTCTGTGTTTATTCAAGTATTGAGGAAAATATTAGTAATAATATATATTTATAAATCAAATCAGTTTTAGGCTATATCGCGCACACAGTAAGGTAATGTAATGTAAGGACACTCCGTTCCCTACTTCCCGCCGAATTTTTGGAGGCATTGCGTGTTGAGTGGTGGAATTAAACGCCGGGTATTTGCTTTTGTGCCAGAGCAAAGAAATGAAAATATTAATATATAATAATTCATTCTTTCGAGTGGGAATCGAACCCACAATAGTCACATTTATTTATGAATGTGTAATGATATATCATTAATTTGTTGCACTCAGGGATGATAATACAATTTGTGTATATATAGTATATGAGTGACAGTAAATCTTAACGGTAAAAGCAATAATTCATGGTATTAGAAAATTTTGCATATACCTCGAAATTTGCCTATACAATCGAAACCTTTGACCCCATAGCTACCGCTCCATGATCGATATTGGCGACAAATTACAGTATAAAGAACATTAATTAAATAAACGGAGATTCATATATTTATTATTTTTATTTATACAATGCGGAGTTAAATTCCGTCAACCAACACGCAATGCCTCAGATATTCAGAAAAGCGGAAAGTGTGGAACGAAGTGTCTTAACACTAGATTCTCAGGACACACAACCTGCAATATTCGGGGTCTGTACCCCGTGAAATTGTATAAAGATGTGATTTAAAAAAATATTTATATCACATTTAACTCACATTATTCCAGAAAACAAATCCCGCATCCAATGGGACAACATTCAATCCATGCTAGAAGCGAAAGTTGCACTGAAATGTCTATTCGAGCTACTAGTGGATGCGAAACGGGAACTACAGAACCAGAGTGAGAAAGGCTTCCAGGCGAGATACGAAGAGGTCAAGGAGTCGTATGACAGGCTTATGGTGGAATTTGAGAATAGCAAGACTGAATTTGAACAGCAATTAGCGTCCGTTAAGTTGCAAAATGAACAGAAGGTATGTTTTTTATTATTGGTTATGATGTTCTTTTAATTCTTATTAATTTACTTGTACTTAGTTTGTTAAATTTTAAATAAACAATCCAACCTTAAGGTGTACAAAATTAAGGCATGATTTATTATACTTGACACATCTGCTGTATTATCGAATAAAAATAGAATAGAAAAGAGGTTTCTGTTAAAAGTCAATTTATTCTTCATTTTTTGTTCATTGTTAGACACTACGTACGGAACGACAGGAGTCAGTGTCCTTTTGTTCAGCCCGGAAAGTTCCTATTTAATTAAAACGCAATCTTATGATAACGTCCAAAATTATGTTCCAAAATTTTAATATTTTTTCTTGATATTTAAAACTATATTATGTGAACAGCTGAGCGCCCTAGTAGCGCTACAACGCGGGGTCGTGGGACGCGGAGACCGAAGCGAAGCGTGCAAGCATCTCCAGAACGTCATACAGTACCAACAAGACAGACTCGACCAAGTCGAACAGGAAAATGTATGTATTAATATTGTTGTTCTTTTGTTTCTGTTTTTTAAATCAGTTTTACATTGTTTACCACATATCAGTAGAGATAGACAATTAAGTGTTAAGTAGCACGCTTCTCCTTCTAGAGCGGGCATATCAAAATAATTCTTCCCCCTGAGGGAGGATTGAACTCGCAATCATTGCGTTTACTGTTTCAATGCTAATTTAGTGGGCGCCGATCTATCTATCTTAAGTTTATTTTAAAATTTCTTTCTATTTGTAACAATATTTACCAACTTTGTTAATATATTATTGGGGTAGGATTATAGCAAGTTAACTTAGATGAAACAATCGCAAAATTAGTTTTATTTTTCAATATGATCTCATATAATAAAATATATTTAATTTTATTTGACACACTCATTTATATAATTTGCTTATTTATATTACAGAAAAAATTAGCAGACGAGCTCGAAGAACTCCGAAATGCAGGCAAAAAAGCTAAAAAGCGAACCAAAAAGGATCCCACCATTGATGCTCTGAAGAAAGTGGAGTATGTGGAGCCTACTGATGAGGAGGACGATGAGTTCGAGGACCCGGAGAAAGACCCCGACTGGCGTGCTACACCATTGTTTAAACGTATTCAGGTATTTAAATAAAATATATGTATGTATTTGTGTACTGTAAAGAGAAATGCGTCTGCTTGTAAATGAGTAGGTTTGATTCCCTGGAAATATTTTTTTTTTATTCGCCTTCTATGTTGAGATAAAGATCGATATTGAGTTTCGCCACGTGTGGAAGGAGAAAATAGGCATGTCTTGGCTATATCTCTATATACCTAAAATATATGTATTAGTTAAAATATATCAGAGAAGACAAATTATACCCAGCTTTGAAGATTTTTTTTTTCTTGTAAAAATTATATATCTTGATTATTATATTGGATTAGTTAATTTAGATCGAATCTTCGAAATTGCTCTATATTTTTTTTTACGTTTCCGCAGAGGCAATTTTTCATAAGGGTTGTGCGAAGAAAGTAAACCAATAATAAAAATGTTATGTGATACAAAAAAATATTCCACTTTAGTATATACATATATGGCAATTCATGTTACGATTTAATTAATTCTAATGAAAATATCAACACCAATACATAATATAATAAAATAAATCTTCCAGGCGCAAAGATCCCGTCTCACAATGAACTTCACAACAGACGGGTCAGACGTAAACACCTCAGTGGCACCGCGAGCCATCAAGCGGGGGAGTGACGGGTCACCACATTGTACCTGTAGAGGCAGTTGTTCCACCAAAATGTGCGGCTGCGTGAAGTCAGAGAAAGGATGTGGAGGTTCCTGCAGATGTCAGCCGGAGTTGTGTAAGAATAGACAACGTGTGTCCTCTGATAGCGAAGATAAAGAGAATACTGTGAGTTTTATTTATGATGTGTGAGCTAACAAACTTTTAAGCTTGTTGTATTATAGCCACATTATACGAAGTTTTTCTTTACATTAATTGCAGCCTATGCGCTATTTTGATGTGTAAGTTACGTTACGGTACAGTTTCATTTAAATATGTTTAGTGGTTTTTGCGTGAAAGGCAAACAAACCATCCTCACAAACTTATATTTATAACATTGTAGTGTTAGTAGACTTAGTTTATAACTTTAGGACGTGGTGGCGTAAGACATTGTCTGACTATAATCTCGACGGGTGTATGGGATTCCAACTAGGATCGGAAAGAATATTTATATTTACATGACTTTCATTACTCTGCTCTGATAGACAAAGAGGTCTGCTCTGATAGGCAAAGTCAGTTAGGTTATCTTTCGTACATAGCTCAGTATAGAACATTTTATTGTACACTGTACACCACACTTAAAGGCTAACTTAACATACATAGATTTGTTCCAAAACTTACATTATTCTATAATATGAAATAAAATAAAGTAAAAAAATAAAAAAATTAAAACAAAATTGCGTAAAAATAAAAATAATATTTAAAAAAAAATGTTAAGTAGGGTAAAGTTTTACTTATATTTCACACACATAGTAGTATTACATAGTAGTATGTATATGCTATGTGCCTCATTTTGAAAAGGAAATTAATCGTAGAATTATCATATTAGTAGTTGGAATTTTTCAAGTAATTTTAATTTTACTAACATTCATTTTCTTTATATTCCAGCCGTCCAGTACAGAACATTCTCTAAATACAACGCCACGATCCTCATACTTCGACAAACGGTAAGCCTGCTACTTCAAATATACTTAATTTTTTCTAAAATATGTCTAAATAATATGAAAATGCCCAGTTTTCAAACATCGCAGGAACTAGAAGAACTACAAAGAAAAATAGTTCACAATAAAAGTTCAAGATTTTCACAAAGTTTAGTAGATAGAAGTTTAAAGACAAACAGTCAAACGCAATGGGCTTTAGCGTTGTTATTGTATAACATATGCATAGCACCAATGTCAAGTTATTGTGCAAATAATATATTTCAATATGGAATGGATGTTGCCAAATATAATGTGATCTCGATTGTATTTAAATATTTGATGAAACAGGTTATTTTATTATACTGTAGGGATCATTTATAAAATTCATTTTTACATATATCTTATTTTAGTTAAATTATTTGTAATTAATGTTACTAAGATATCATTTAGTAATAACAAAGAATACAACTCTTATGTAAAAACTGTAATACAATCCATATTAACTTTATTCCATTGATATATTGTTCATATGAAAAAAAATATAATAATATCAATTAATTAGAGATATTGTTAAACTTGCAAACTGCGAACTATGCTCTTACGATTAAAACTACATGTTTTTATAAATTTAATAATTATATATTTTATTCGATGCCATATTATAATAATTTGTTTTGTTTAAGGCGTAACGAAAAATACACTTTCTATAAAAACTTATCTGGAATTTGGCACATATTTAAGAGGAAGGAAGCGCTTAACTTCACTTGTAAGTGCATAGTTCTGCAAAATGCTAATGTAGACATTTATTTGTAGTCATTTATTATTTTTATCAATATATTATTAGACTTTTAAATTATGTAGAATTACAGTATTTATTCGAAATTTCACTTTTTTTTTTTAGTTTGCAGAACTATCATATTAGTGTAAGCAGTTTTCTTTCGCCTTAGATATGTTATTTAATTAGTTTTTAGAAGTTTTTTAGGTTATATTTTAGTATTGCTCAATTAATTTTTAATTTGCAGAGATCACCACCTTGATGCTACATATGTAAAGAAAAAGAAAAGTTATTTCTTCCCAGAAGTTGCTGCAAATGGCGTCGTTAAAAATAACCCAGTGAAGGTATAAACGACACTTTTCGTTTTTACTTTATGTATATATTAATATAAAGTGAATTCTAATCGAAATTTTATTTCTGTTTCAGACTGAATAAAACATTATTTTTTATAAATAAGTTTAATATATGAAGTTTTGACATAACAATGAGTTGAAGTACTTCAAAATTTGTAAGTGCCTTACATTATAGGACTATTAAGATAATGTTTTGACTTTATAATATAATAATTGTGGTTTAAAATAGAAGCCTGATAAATTATGTTTATTCAACTAGTTTGTATTTTATCGTTGGTATGTTTAATTTAATGGAGTAGATCTCTAAATAAATTTATTGTCATATGTGACGTGTTTTATTATAATGTGGTTTTGTAATCCTAATTACAAAACACTTTTTTTCCCCCAAAAAACAAAAAAAGTAGTTTTTTCAAACAAAATAAATAATAGAATTATCCAACCCTGTTCTAAAATACTTTACCTATATGCTTTTCCCATAAAAGGAGCGCTGACGCTTCCAGCCTGTAGAAGATAAAATAAATATAATCTTTAAAGATTGTTAATTGACATATTTTTAGTTCTTTTTATGAGTATGAAATTGCAAAGAATATTAAAAGAATAATATTTGTTAAATAGATAAAAAAATACTATAAGAGTTATCATTTTGATAAGTTGGAATTAAAAAGTTATTTAAAAAAAGCCAACGGCACGCGGTGTTCCCAGGCGGTCACCCATCCAAGTACTGACCGCGCCCGACGTTGCTTAACTTCGGTGATCGGACGAGAACCGGTGTGTTCAACGTGGTATGGACGTTGGCGAAGATTAATTTAAATATATCACTCTTATTGATAACATTACTTAAAGTTAGCCCTACATGATTGTGCAAATTAAATTTCTGTATAATGCACATATATTTTTTTAACCCTGCCAGTACGGAAGTTAGGGGGTATCACCCCTTAATGTAAAAGCTTATTATCTCGGTATCCATTAAATATAACTTAATGATATTTAAACTTAACGTGGCTGTTCAGAACCTAATTAGAATTATATTTTTTTCAGAATTTTTCCCGACTGCTAAGGAAGGATTATGTTTTTCACGCGTATCTTGTATGTATGTAATATTCTTTATTACCTCATATCTCCAGAACCGCTAAACGAATTTACATAATTGAGGTGTCGTTAGATTCGTATTAGCAGCCCAAGGGTTCTTAGATAGGTGACGTTAGAAAAAACAATCATGGTGACTTTGTGACGTCATTGGACTCAGTGAAAAAAAATTTTTTCGTTTCGAATACCACAATATGGGTATCATATTCAAGAGTTAAATACGAGAATTTCAAAAAGGTATATCATTATTATCATTACCATAATGAATCTTAACGAAAAAGTGAAAAATAAAAAAAATATTTATAAAAACAAAAACCCCGATGGCATAAAACTAAAAAGAAAATAAACAAGCCCAATAGTTTATTCGAATTAATAGTCGGGACCTCTTTAAATTATGCGGGGTTCCTGGTAAAGACTTTATTGATTGAAGAATTACTTTTAGGTCTTAGGTGTTTTTATAAATATTTTTTTTTATTGGAACATTACAAATTGTAAAAAATATTTATGTTTATTTAAGGACACTTTTATATACAATCCCGTGAATTGACAATGATATCAACATTTTATATTTTATGAAAATGTAAGTTACAAAAAAGTTTGAGTGGTGTAACAAATCTCTAAAAAAAAAGATTAGAATACCCGTGTTTATTCAACTAGAGACTCTTTCTGTCTATTGTACAGGATAGACCAAGCGCCCGCACGGTGATTTTATAGAAAATTAAGGTGTTTCATCTCTTCACTTTACGTTATTTAGAGAAAACAACAACAACAAAATTTCATTATTAAAGTTAACGTTCGTCCATTTTGAGATTTCAATTTAATATTGTCTAAAGATGATTATTACAATTTAATAAACAGGTTAGTTCTAAAGTAACGATTTATAAGCTCATAAGAAATCTTTAACCATTATTTATTTAATTATTTATTTACGAAAAGGAATATAGGTTTTACAAATATATTTACTGCATTTGTCATATAAGAAAGAAATAAAAACGTATTTTATTTAAGTTATGGGGTACTACGAATTGGTAGTTACTACATATTACATATTAATATTATAATTAATGATGTGACAGATATAATATTTGACCAAAACTAAAATAGAATTAGAAATATTGAATTCATTTTGTAATAGCTCTCACCGTATAGGTAATGTATTACAAAACAAAACTTAATTCAAATTAGATGCGTTTTCTTCGTTACTTATATACTTAGATATGCATTGTGCATCCATCCAACCTTTTATTATGTAATACATCTTTAAATATGTAAAGCGCAATCAGAAAACACGACGCCTGAAATATATTATTAGCAATTATATTGAAACGATGAAATATATTGCGCGCGTCGAGTTCCGCCACTCAATGATTCTAGTATTTGGCGCAAAGTCGCGAGCGGAGTGTCTTAACACTTCATTCAACTTTAAACTTAACAGTTTTCCTGTTTGCCTTCCCTGGTATGTGCACGATGCAGCGTGAACCAAAAACTACATAAAATTACAGAAAAAATTAAAAGTTATAGGTATTTCATATTAGAGTTAATTTATTTTTGACTTTTTAGTATTTTTTTTAACAAATAATAAAAGCTTGATCTTAAAAAAGTTTTTTTCTTAGATAAAACTATAAAATTATTTTTGTTAGATAAAACATAGGATTCAGCTTCTCAAAAAGTATCAATAAATTAATCATGATTTAAAAATGTGATCGATTCTATAGGTTACGACTTTTTAATTCTAATTTGTTTCTAGTGAATAAGTAGATGTTCACGAAATATATTCCAATAATTTACGCGAGACGCGTATTAGTTTAATTTAATCAGAACTTGCAAAACATTTTTTTTTATAGTCAGAGACAATAAAATAAAACAGAAATGTCAAACTTTCACCAAAGCTTGTAAAAAAAGCCAACGCACATATTATTGTTAGCAATAAGAGTAATATTTTTGATTGAATTTTCGCCAACGTCCATACCACGTTGAACACACCGGTTCTCGTCCGATCACCGAAGTTAAGCAACGTCGGGCGCGGTCAGTACTTGGATGGGTGACCGCCTGGGAACACCGCGTGCCGTTGGCTTTTTTTGTTACTATAAATTGTAAAGCTTATTCTTTACTTCATTTTTTTTTGTGCTGTTTATCTTAGCGTTTACAATCGCCCACTTGTGACTGCGCCATGACGGCCTCCTCGACTAAAATATAACGTCATTAATTCAATTCCAGAATATATTTTGAAGGCGACATTAGTGGTACGAAATTTAATTTGATTACATAACGCTAGGACAGTAGAAGCGGCCGTTTATGGGAATTTTAAAAAGGAACCATCCAAATCATTCTTAACCCTACAAACCCTTAACCCTTTCTTAGACCGTAGGTCTCAGTCAAGTAGCTTCAAAGGCTGTAGCTTCAAACGGATAAGCATGATACAGCTGCGTTGACTTCTATGAATTGCTTTTTAATTTTTATTCTAAATAGCAATACACCAATTTTTTTCGTCTCCAACTCTTACAGCAGGGAGTTATGGTGGTAACAACACTTAACATTAAAGTTTATTTTATATTTCTCTATCAAAGATTCTTTGGTTAAATCTATTTATATGAAATCAGAAAGAAAAAATCATCCATCTTCTTTTTCCAGCTTCCAGCTTTTAAACAAAAAGCTTCTTCTCAACACGAATCAAGGTCTTCTACTCGTGAGAACTCCCGACTCCCCAGTTGAGCTATTATAACTACGGTAAAAATTGTGAAATTTGCCCAGATTTGTTCCCAGGTTCCCTCTGCCCGCTATGTGCATGATACAGCGTGAAATTAGAGAAAAAATATTTTAGTTAACTTAGCGAAGTCGTTTAATAGATTAAAGAGATGTCACCTTTCTTATTTCTACCGCGTGCAAATCTATTCACGGTCATTGGTGGCTCAAAAAATGGAAAAAAAATCTATGTAAAAAAGAATAAGCTTTACAATTTATAGTAACAAAAAAAGCCAACGGCACGCGGTGTTCCCAGGCGGTCACCCATCCAAGTACTGACCGCGCCCGACGTTGCTTAACTTCGGTGATCGGACGAGAACCGGTGTGTTCAACGTGGTATGGACGTTGGCGAACATTGACTTAAATATATTATTCTTATTGTTAGCCCTACATGATTGTGCAAATTAAATTTCTGTACAATGCACATATATTTTTTTTAACCCTGTCAGTACGGAAGTTATGGAGTATCACCCCTTAATATTAAAGCTTATTATCTCGGTATCCATTAAATATAACTTGATGAAATTTAAACCTAACGTGGCTGTTCACCTTATTAACAAAAAGTCTGAGTAGTGTAACAAACTTAGTTACAAAAAGTCTGAGTAGTGTAACAAATATTTAAAAAAAAATCATTAGAATACCCGTGCAGCTTTCCCGTGCTTATTCGACTAGCGACCCTTTCTCCATTGTATATGGATGGAGACCAATCACCCTCACGGTGATTTTATGGAAAATTAAGGTGTTTCATCTTTTCACTTTGCGTTATTTATAGAAAACAATTTCAAAATTTAGTTATTAAAGTTAACGTTCATCCATTTTTAGATTTTCATTTAATATTATTTATGATAGAGTACGTATGAATTTTTTATCCATTATCTGTTTAATTATGTGTTTACGAGTATGAATATAGGTTTTACAAATATCATTTTAATTTACTGCATTTGTCTTATAAGAAAAAAAATTAAAAAAGTATTTTATTTAAGTAGTGGGGTTACTACGAATTGGTAACAGAAAATGAAACAAAATGTGATAGATGTTAATATCTGAGCAAAACTAAAATAGAATTAGAAATATTACATTCATTTTGTGATAGTTCTCAACGTAGTTACTAGATCTGAGTTGTAACATTGTATTTCCTCGTATTTCCTTTGTGATGTACAATAACAGATATATATATAAATAAGTATGAGTAAATATATCACAAAATAAAACGTAATTTAAATAAAGAAAATTAGATGCGTTTTCTTATTTACTTATATACTTAGATATCCATTGTTCATCCATATACATATATTATATAATACATCTTTCAATATCTAAAGCGCAATCAGAAAACACGGCGCCTGAAATATATTATTAGCATTTGTATTGAAACGATGAAATATATTGCACGCGTCAAATTCCGCCACTCAACACGCAATGATTCCAGTATTTGGCTCGAAGTGGCGAGTGGAGTGTCTTAACATTTCAACTTTAACTTATTTAATATGTTTAAGTAATTTCTTGGTCTCGTATATTATCTTAGTTTAATCAGAATATGCAAAAAAAAATCATAATCAGAGACAATAAAATAAAACTTTCACCATAGGTTGTAAAAAACCTTCGTATATACTAGTGTTAGCAACCAGTATAATCTTTTTGATGAATTGTCCGCCAACGTCCATACCACGTTGAACACACCGGTTCTCGTCCGATCACCGAAGTTAAGCAACGTCGGGCGCGGTCAGTACTTGGATGGGTGACCGCCTGGGAACACCGCGTGCCGTTGGCGTTTTTGTTATTGCAAATTTACACTTTTTTTACTTAATTTTTTGTGCTGTTTATCGTAGCGTTTACAATCGCCCACTAGTGACTGCGCCACGACGGCCTCCTCGACTATAATATAACGTCATTAATTTCAGAATATATTTTGAAGGTGACATTAGTAGTATGAAATTTAATTTGGTTACATAAAGCTAGGATAGTAGAAGCGGGTGTTAATATGAATTTTAAAAAGGCACCATCTTAATAATTCTTAACCCTACACTGGGGCCGTCGGCCTCAGTCAAGTAGCTTAAAAGGGTGTAGCCGGATAAGCATGGTATAGCTGCGTTGGCTTCTAATGAATTCCTTTTTAATTTTTACCCTAAATAGCGATACACCAGTTTTTTTGTCTCTAACTCTTATAGCAGGGATTTATGGTGGTAACAACACTTAACATTAAAGTTTTTTTTATATAATATTTCTCTATCAAAGGTAACTATTTATATTAATATGAAAAAAATAAATCATCCATAAGCTTCTTCTAATATATACTTAATTTGTGGAACAATACATATTGTTAAAGAAACTGTTGTTGTTTTTTTTGGGAGCGCTTTTATGTACCATCTACTGCCTACTAAAGCTATCCCTGCTGTAAAGTTTTAAATAAAACGGTGACTCTACGGCATGCTAAGGTATTTCATCTCTTCATTTTAAGTTTTTTTTATAAAAACAGTATCAAAAGTCTTGGGTTTGCTTATTTTTGACGTTTTCAATGAAATATTTATAAGATTTATTTTTGATGACATAGTGGGTCAATAATTGCAAAAAATCTGCTTACGTAATACTTGAACGGCCCCCATGTGCTAGATGTAATTTGAGCAAAGCTAAAATTGAGTTGGTAATATTAAATTCAGTTTGTAGTTAAATTCAGTTTGTTGAGAGATTTCTCTCAACGTATACGTACTTAGTATATCACAAAACAGATCCCCATTTAAATATAAAAAAGTAAATGAGTTTTACTTATGTACTTAGATGTCCATTGTGCATCCATATTCCATGTATATGTATTATAATCATTCAATATTTAAGTATAATCAGAAAACACGGCGCCTGAAATATATTATTAACAAATGTATTGAATCGATAAAATATTTCGCGCGCGTTGAGTTCCGCCACTCAACACGCAATGCATTCAGAAATCAGCGGAAAGTGTAGGACGGAAGTGAATCAGCGGAAAGTGTAGACATTAAGTTCCCAGGTTCCCTCTGCCCGCTTTGTGCGTGATAGAGCGTGAAATTAGAAAAAAAATATTTTAGTTAACTGAGCGAAGTCGTTTAGTACATTAAAGAGATGTCACTATTACATCTCCCTTATTTCTACCGCGTGCAAATCTATTCAAGGTCATTGGTGGCTCAAAAATAGAAAAAAATATATCTATGTAAAAAAGTATAAGCTTTACAATTTATAGTAACAAAAAAGCCAACGGCACGCGGTGTTCCCAGGCGGTCACCCATCCAAGTACTGACCGCGCCCGACGTTGCTTAACTTCGGTGATCGGACGAGAACCGGTGTGTTCAACGTGGTATGGACGTTGGCGAAATACTTGTACAAAAGAAGCAATACATCATAACAATCAATAATATCTTAATCCCATAAAAAACATAAATGTGAAATGATAGCCAAGTTAAATGGTAAGGAATGTCGTCATTCTCGACTTTACCGAGAAAAGAATAGAAGATTTATATGGGTGCCGAGTTCTGCGTTCATTTCATTTTGAGTCGGCTATCTTTTGCCATCGCGCACCAAATCAAATATCAACCTTATAATACGGTACAAGCCGCAAGTTCACTAATTTACAAATATAATAAACCTTGTACGTAAAAAATACCGATTGAAAGAACATTGGTTATTTTACTATGAAACAATAACCCACTGCAAACAAAAATATTTTAGGTTATATGTAGATTGTAGACGTAAATAAACTTAGATTAAAATAGCATTAAATCGTGAACATTTGGTAGATATTGCGCAATATTTTTACATCAACAATTTGTATGGTTATTTAAATTTTGCTTGAATATAAAATATGTATTAAGAAATTGAAATAACATACCAATATAGAATAAATAAAAAAATCATCTTCACGTTGTAACCCACATGTAGCAGGGTAGGGTGTTAAAACACTCCGCTCCCCACTTTCCGCCGAATTCTGAAGGCATTGCGTGTTGAGTGGCTGAACTCAACGCCGAGCTTTTTTCTTGGTGCTACAGCGAAGAAATGAAAATATTAACAAAAATAATTAATTCCCTCGAGCGAGGATCGAACCCACAACCGTCATGTCACAGTTACACCCTTGTACCCATGCACCACGAAGGCCAGCACCAACATGCAGGAACTAAATTAAAATTTCAACAATATGAGTCAGATCTAAAAAATCTTATCTAAAATCCACATACCTCGTAAAATACTCCTAATAGGATATTTCCAAACACTTAAGCGCTGTATCCTGCTATTGTCCTCTACAATGAAATCGTAAACCACATGAATAAACACACACATAGTACGTACACAGAGTGCTGCTGTTTGTTTATACATGACTTCATACTTCTAAATATTGTTTTTAACTTCACATATCTTCTTCATCTTGTGCAGAGTGAGGAGATAGCCAGTAGTGTTTATTCACTCTGTCGTGTAAATCTAAATGTAGTTAAAAAAGTAAACATCAGTTTTTGAAGAGGAGACAAATATACGAATGGAGATATGTCTCACTGTCAATGTCATAATTTTTACATAAATATCTTCTTGTTTTCAGCTACAGGTGGTATGCCGCATACATCAGGATAGACAGAGAGAACTTAGTGTCACGTCATTCTCTTTTCGTATTTTCGGTCGATTTTATCACATAGTGTGTTGAGTAGTGGAGCTCGAGGTCACGTTTTTTTTACCAGGGCAGGGTAACGAAAATTAATCTTTCCTTCAAGTGAGAATCGAACTCACAATCCCCGCGTTACAACCTACTGCGATTTTACTATTCCACTAGACATCTTCTATTGTAGTAAAATTCTATAAACAGTTTTTATTGTATTACGTAGGCGCAGGCGGCCAGGCTTATATTTTAACATCTTAACCATAATCTGAAGCCTTTAAAAGAAAATACTGGACCGATACTGGTCCAAGCCAAATAAAATTGATATAATCCAACACCTGTGATGTAAAGTAAAGAAAAAGATTGAAAGCGCAATAAACTAAGCTATAATTAAACAATTTCTATCCTATTACTTAGAGAGTCCACGTAAGTGTTACGTCTAGAACAAGCACAAGTGAAACGTGGTAAAAGTTAAATTTTAAAATATTTATATCCAATAATTTTACAACTTTGACAAAAAATAAGTAATTTGAAGCTGTCGTGGCACAGTGTGACTTTCGGTTTGATTGATTGATGTGATTCTCAGTTTGATTTCCACTCAGGAAAAATTATAAAATAGTAAAGAAAACAAATCACGGCGCTGACTTCCACAATACAACACACAATAGCACAAAATAATAGTAGGTTCTCTCTGTCCTCCTTTATGTATAAACAGAAGCCCTAACCTTAGCGGAATACAGCGTCAAATTGTAAAAATATATAATATCACATATTTCTTTAAAAGGGCTTATTTTTCTTCATAAATATCGACATATTATGGTAAGGTAGCCATGTTATTGCCGTATTCCCCAACTTTTGTAATTTTTAGTAACCGAATTCAACGCTGCGGTTTACCTGAACACCAGAGCGAAGAAATGAAAATATTAAATTAAATTAAATTTCATTTTGTCTAGTAGGAATCGAACCCCCAACCTGTCGCGTACGGTCGTACGCCTGTGCCCCTGCTCCACGACTGGCCTCTAATTCTCCAAGTTAATCCCATGCAGGTGCTAGGTGCAATCCTACACTTTTCAAGAGAGCCGTATGAAGTTTAATTTTATATAAAAATTAATTTCTCAATTTTAAATTAAATTTTATTGTTAAGCGCGGCGTTGAGTTCTGCCACTCAACACGCAATGCGTCCAGAATTCGGCAGAAAGTGGGGAACGGAGTGGCTTAACACTAGGTTCCCTCTGCCTACCCTGCTGTGTGCGGGATACAGCGTGAAGCTGATTTTGATTTTTTTTTTAATTTCTCAATACTAGAATAATCCACAACATGTGTAGGTATTGATTAGGCCATCGAAACAGCGACTAAAAAGGAGTACACCAAATATGGCGTTTCTCTAAATAAGATGTTGCAACTTTTGAGGTCGGATTTGAATCACCAATCTCCTGTTGTCAGTGTTGCTACCTTGACCGATTTCGTTACATACATACATCCTGACGAGGTGGACGTCATCGAACGTTTTATGAGTCAAAAGAAAGCCTTTAGCGTCTCTTACCATTTGTATCTTGTATTATTTATATTTTTATATTAGGCGGCAAGTGAAGAACGGATCGTATGAAAAATAGGTTCCCAGGGCCTACTCTGCTGTATGCGGGATATAGCGTGAAGCTGATTTTTTATTATTTATATTTTTATAGAGCGATGTAGTGAATATTTTCGTTTATATGCACGCATTACATTCATCATTGCCTTTAAAAAAAATATATATTTTATTTTGAACAGTATGTACAGAAAAGAGAAAAGAAAAGGTAAATGAATATCTACCACTCCCAAGTGGGCAACAGGAGTGTCTTAATGATAATAGAGTGTCTTAACACTAGTTCCCTAGGTTCCCTCTGCTAATACTGCCCTGTGCGGGAAATTCAAATAAAATAAATCTCTAAAATGTACTAATGTTGCAATAGAAACAAATATATAGATGAAATATATTATAACTTTTTTGATCTATACTTTATAGAGTATAGTACAGTAGAGTCGCTTATTTGCTTTGTAATTTTCCATTTAGTTAGCTATATTATGACAGATGTTTTAACAATTTATGTTTTTTACGAGAATGTTGATTATATTGTCAATATTAATAAAAACCGTCTTACCATTCATTATTATTATCGTACTGGACTTTATAAAACATTTTAATAACAATAACATCCTATAATGTAAATTATTGCAAGAACATGTATTTCTTTACTCATTTAGAAAACGTATAAAATTCGTATACGTTTTCTAAATAAGTATTTTTCTTTCCTAAGTGTCGATTAACACTTTAAAAATGTTTAAAATCTGTATTTTTTTATTTAATATTTATCTGTTATCGAGCCAAAGCGCGGCGTTGAATTCTGCCACTCAACTTGGAGGAAAATATGAAAGAGAGTGTCTCAACACTAGGTTCCATCTGCCTACCCTGCTGTGTGCAAGATACAGCGTGAAGCTAAAAAAAATATTTCCTATTAAAAATCAAAATAAAAAATAAATAAAATTCAAATTCGACTACTCAACGAGGTATTATAGTAGAGTATAGCCGATGCGTTTCGCCGCGAAGAAAGGCTCGAAGGCTCGCTTTCGTTGTTTACAGGGAGAAATCTGAGACCGGTTGGCTTGGCTTGCCACTCCGTCAGTATCGCGCGTCGCGGTCACACGTCACCCGCCACTACCGTGGTACTACCAGTCCACCACCACCGTACCACCGTAGGATATACGTGTCAACAACCTGTATACCTGAGAAACTTTGAACGGCTTTAAACTATATTTGTGTTTTGTGTGCACCTCGTGTTTTGTGTTGTGTAAACTTTTTTTGATTAGAAAGTGCTGTGGAGTGATTCTGCGGGCCACTGGTACGTAATAGCGGTATTATTTAGGGACGCGTTTCCATTCAATGGTAGAAAGGAAGCTCAATTGGCATGTTGGTTGTGTGCAGTCTTTTCATCTACAAACAGTCGGTTATTATTGGGTAGGGGAAAGAAGTTGCGAAATAACCGGAAATGTTTTTACCTTATTTTTCTTAATACTTCTCGATATATTTTTTTTAGTGGGGTATACAAAATATTCTAAATAGATGAATTTTGTTTTTGTTTTTGTTATCATTAATGATGTCAATACAATTTCTAAAATATTAAATACACACATAAACTCTTATTAAATCTCGGTATAAATGTGTTATAAGGTTACGGAACTTTCATATAATAGAGTTCAACGATTTACTTTATCTGCTGTGTAGAATCACTTTTTTTAAAATATTAATTTATATAAAGAAAAACGATTTACTTATTGTATTTATTTAAATATTTGATTAAAAAAAACTTTAACATTTTATAATTTAACTTAATTTTATACACGAGTAAAAATACTGTATCTAAGAGTTGTAATTTACATTTTTTAAAATTTTAAAATAAAAAGCGAAATAGAATAATATATATAAGCAGCTGAAATTGGATATGATGCCACAAACAATCTCACATGATAGGCTTAAGACTTAATAAAATAACAACTTGGCTATCTCGGTAATGCAACTTGATCTTTTCTTTAATATATTAGTAAGTTTACAAATTCCTTTCATTCAGCTTAGTGACGAAATACTTCACAATTTTAAATGGTAGCTGTATACTTATTATTATACATTAAAAATCTTAAAATAAATAAAAATAATTAATTAAAAAAATACTTTTACATGTAAATTTCCTTTTGGAATTTGGAACAATTTGAAAAAATATATTAAAAAAAAAAGATTTTATGGTACGTCTTGAATGACATCAATTTACTTTACTACAACCTATTTTTTTTTAAACAAACATGACCAATTATTTTTGCATACCTAATATCAACATAATAAGGTAAATTAAATTTAATAATTTATTTCTTATTAGAAAAAATATTTAATCATATAAATAACACTGTAGATTTTCCTTTAAAATAAAAAACTTACGTAAATACTTATTATATATGGCGTGCATCAATTATAGCTTCGGTAAGCATTCCGTGACCCTGGTCAGACACCTAACGGGATTATAATAATATATAAGATACGAGAATAAGCTTATGAGGCCAGTCGTGGTGCGTGGGACTCTAGATGCAACAGATTGTGGGTTCGGTTCCCACTTGATGAAATAAAATATTTAATATTTTCATTTCGGCCGGATTATGGAGGCAACCGGATGCCGGATGTGGAGCAACATCTAAGATATTGATTTTTTTCACTAAGCACGCAATGCCTTCAGAATTCCGCGTCAAGTGGGGAACGGAAATGTCTTAATGGAAACGGAGTGTCTTAACACTAGGGTTCTCAGGTTCCATCTAACTACCATGCTATTTGAATATAGAAGCAACTTTTTTTTAGATTTGTGCATTTTCCATATAAAGGCAGAGAAAAATATCGTCGTCATATACTGTGATTTTCTCCGCAATAATTTATTATTATAACATACTCTATTGCCAGTCGCGGCGTAGGGGCACAAGTATTACTGTAAATGCCACAGGTTGTGAGTTCGATGCACTCTCGAGGAAATGAAAAACATTAAATATTTTCACTTCTTCGCTCTGGTGTCGAGAGAAAGCGCGGCGTCGAGTTCCACCACTAAACACACAATGCCTACAATCTTAACACTTTTTCTGTCTAACCTGTTACATGCGGGATACAGCGTGAAACTAAAAAAAAGTACTTTCTACGCTATTTCAATCAATAATTTATTATCCACTTTACATGCTATAACCGCGTTTACACAACATCAAAGTTGGTATGTGCTCAAAAACACTGTTAGGTTCTACTACGTAACGTACAATACGTTAAAACGCAGACTTCGTGTGTGAAATAAATATTGCGGCGAGCATTCCATCATTGTATAGGGCTGCTAAAGATATAAAAGCAGGATTTTTTTTATATAAATACTATATTATATTATATTTGGATGTCTATAAATTATATTTTTGTTTTTTTAAGCTGATATCGGTAAAGCAAATTGTAAAAACAGTATAGTTTGTGTAAATTATATTAATATATAATAATAATAACACACACTTAACGCCACGCTGTGCCTCGACCCAAGAGCGAAGAAATGAAAATATACATTTAAATAAATATTTGTTTTTCTCAAGTGGGAATCGAGCCCACATCCTTTGGGTTACAGTCACACCCTTGTGCCTCTGCGAAACGACGGCCTCTATAATCCATAATTAAGTGCAGTTATATATTGTTGTAATATAGTATTTACAACTTATTTATTTATTTTTATTTAAGGATTATCTTAAACTATATTTGAAACTGAGTATTTCTTGTTTCAAACCTTGTTTAAATATTAGCCCATAGTTATTTTTATTAGATCTTAATCTCATGTCAAGCCACACTGCACGCAGTAGGTATCTTATTTATAAATTCTATGTAGTAGTATATAATGTAAATTCTTCATATATGGAAAATGTCAATTATATTAATTAAATGAAGTCATGATAATGAATCAGAGAAGGCCGTGGAGGCACAAGCGTGTGACGTGACCAGTTGTGGGTTCAAAACCAACTTGAGGAAATGAAATATTTAATACTTTAATTTTTTCGCTCTAGTATCGAGGCAAAGCGCAGTGTTGAGTTCCGCCACTCAACGCAATGCCTCCAGCATACGGCGGAAATTGCGGAACGGAGTGTTTTATTTAATTCTAGATGGTCCCCTCTGCCTACCCTGCTGTGTTTGGAATACAGCGTGAAGCTGATTTAATTTAATTTTTTAGTCAACCAGACTGGCCTCTTTATTTTTAAACTTAGTTTGGTTCACGTATTAAACATTGAATTAAAAAAATAATCGATAGTATTTATATTTTATTAAACTTTTTTACTGCATAATAATATTTAATAAAATGTTGTTTCTTTTTATAAAATAAACAATTAAAAAAGCTTAGTTATGAACTACAAAACACTACTAATTTACAATATAATAATGTCATCTTAAATATTTTAAAACCTCTTGTATGTCGAGTGCGATATTAATGTTGTATAGATAGATATTTTCCTCTAATGAAATGTACGTATGTTTAGTATTTACCTTAACGGAATCTCGGTATCAATTAAATGATTTAAAAATGTCATATTAATGTGATGAGAATTCCAATAAAGGTATAATTAAAAAATTACGTAATAATTTGATAAATCCAAACCTGGGAACCTAGAATTAAGACACTCCGTTCCCATTAAGACAATACCGTTCCCCACTTTCCGTTGAATTCTTCAGGTATTGTGTGTTGCGTGGCGGAACTCAACGACGCGCTTTGCCTCTGGTATCGATCAGAGTAAAGAAATGAAAATATTGAATACTTCGTTTCCTCGAATGGGTATCGGAAACACAACCTGTCGGGTTTATAGTCACACGTCATAAACAACATTTTATTTGAAATACCCACGACTTGCTTTACAAGATTAGTGATAACGACTCATCATTCTGTAATCTCTTCCTAGTTTTATAAAGCCGTTAATGAAATGAAGCCCTGCAAGCAGAAATAGGATTACAGGAAACCTATAACAGCTTTCTTTTGTTCTTTTTAATAGTTTTAAGATTAGTAAGTGATCTTTTGATAACTATTTATAGCGTATAATATTTATCACTAGTTTACTGTATTTGAGAAGGAGCGAGTTGAATAAAAAAGTGTAAAAAAATTGTTAAAACCAAAATAAATAACTTTAAACAGGTGATTTTGGACAACCGTGTACATTTACATGAATATTTACTTACTTACTTAGCTTCCCACTGTATCCTTAGCGGGGAAGCCAGAGAGAACGAAGTGCCAAAGGCAAAGCTCTCTGCATACATCTACCACCCACTGTCATCAACTACTTCATACATGCCCTTCAGAGGGTCATCATGTTTTTTATGTAACCTTTCTCCAGTATCTTTGACACTGTGATTTTAAAGACAAATCGTGATCTTCTCTTACATCTCTTACCGCTCTTTTCCATCATAAATCTCTTTTGACAATCTTTTATCACTCATTCGTTCACCGTGCCCAAATCAGTTGAGCACGTTCTTCTTTATTCTCACCGCGAAATCCCGCCATTCTGAAATGACATTAATATTTATATTTTTAAATATATTTTAATTTTTTGTAACTCGTCACGCTATATCCCGCACACAGCAGAGTGGTCAGAGGGAACATAATGTTAAAAATAAGCCCCTCCGTTCCTCATTTTCCGCCCGATTCTGAAGGCATTGCGTGTAGAGTGGCAGAACGTAACGCCGCCCTTTGACTTTTTACCAGAGTCATTACAATATTTCATTTCCTCGAATGGGAATCGAACCTACAACCATTCCCGATAACAGTCGAACGCTCGTACCCCTGTGCCATGACAATATAATCTTTAAAGCAGATTGGTATCAGGTATAAAAGCTGTAAATAAAATATTAGTAAAAAGCTGATGACCCTTAGCTTAATCAATATGCCAGGCCGGCGACGCTCGAGAGCCGGACCGGCACGTGGTGGTCGGGCAGCGTATTCACATGTAAATATATGAATGCCACCTATACGAGTCTCACTGTAAGTTCGGGTTCGACTATGGATATTTTGATTTTCATTTTAATTGTATTATTTTAGACTGTAAACAATATATTTCAGTTATTTTCTTTTTAGAAATTTTCTTATTATTTTTGTTAAGCTCCACGCTTATATCTTTTGCCGGTACCAGAGCGAAGAATTTAAAATATTAATAAATAATAATTTATTCCTCGTCTAAAGAATATAATTATGTATTATTATAAAAGAATATAAACAATGTGTGATTCCTTTATAGAAAATATTATTCTATATTGTGTAATAAAAACAGCTTTAAACATTGCATATAAAGGTATCTCGGAGTATAACTATTTTTTAATTACTATCAACAGTAGGTACTATGTCAATACTAATGTGATATTATAGTGTAATTTGAACATTTTGAATCGATCAAAAGTCGGTCAGTTGAAGAACAGACTATTTTTTAATTTAAAAAATAAATAATAATTAATAATTCATTCCCCCGAATGGCAATCGAACTTACGACCATCGTTGTATAATAAAAAATAAATAATTTATTTATTTTTCTACTTAATACTATTACATAAATAAGTAGACAAAAAAAATTAAGTAACGCAGGTGATATTTTAATTTAATTAGTAAACATGCCTCTTTAAGGTTGAACAACTAGATTATAACCTGAACACAAAAATTTAAGATGCATATTTCTATTCAACATTTAAAAAAAAACTAAAATATTTATATAGTGACATCACCTTTTAACATAATGACTTTTAAGGAAACTCGTTCTATATATTATTATCTATATATATAAAAGGACTTGTGCTGACTGACTGAGGTAAGATGCACGCAGAGCCGTAACCGCTGATGGTAGAAACGTGAAATTTGGGCAGATGTTTATTTTCATATTCTGGACATCCACTAAGAAAGGATTTTGAAAAATTTTAACCTTAAAGGGATGAAATAGGGGTTGAAAGTTTGTATGGATTTTTTTTTTAAATCGGTACCGATTTTTATAAAATTTGAAATTCAGACTCTTAAAAATATTTAATTGAGCACGTGTTTCATGGTTTTTTAGAATTCACCCCCTAAGGGTGCAAATAAGGGGTTGAAAATTTGTATGGAAAAACCTTTAAATCACCACCGATTTTTATAAAAAAAATAATTCAGACTGTTAAAAATATTTTATTGAACTCGTGTTTCGTGGTTTTTTTTTAATTCACCCCTAAGTGTCCAAATAAGCGGGCGAAGCCGCGCGCGCCCACTAGTCTATATATATAAAAGGACTTGTGCTGACTGACTGAGGTAAGACGCACGCAGAGCCGTAACCGCTGATGGTAGAAACGTGAAATTTTGGCAGATATTTATTTTCATATTCTGGACATCCACTAAGAAGGGAATTTGAAAAATTTTAACCCTAAAGGGATGAAATAGGGGTTGAAAGTTTGTATGGAAAAAATTTTTAATCTGTACCGATTTTTATAAAATTTGATATTCAGACTCTTAAAAATATTTCATTGAACACGTGTTTCATGGTTTTTAAGAATTCAGCCACTAAGGGTTCAAATAAGGGGTTGAAAGTTTATATGGAAAAAACTTTAAATTGCCACCGATTTTTATAAAAATTTAAATTCAGACTGTTAAAAATACTTTCTTGAACACGTGTTTCGTGGTTTTTTTAGAATTCACTCCTAATAAGCGGGCGAAGCCGCGCGCGCCCTCTAGTATTAGGATATACTGTGGCGAAAAGAAAATATATTTTTCAATATTCATATTGTCAATACAATATTATTGGCGGGAAGTGAGTGTCTTAACACTGGGTTCCCAGGTTTCCTTTCCCTACCCTGCTATGTATAGAATAAAGTGTGAAGCTAAAACAAAGAAATAAAAATATACTTTACCTAGTAGAGACTAGAGTCGTTACTTAACAACGACTACTCAACCCTTTTTTTAATTTTTTTTGTTATTCCACATTTAGGAAAGAAAAATACTTATTAAGAAAACGTTTAAAAATTTGAACGTATCGGGATTTGAACCCGCGCTTCTTTGGAAACCGTCCAAGCGCTCTGACTAACAAAGCCATAAATTCTTAGTCGCTCAGAGCGTTTGGACGGTTTTCAAAGAAGCGCGGGTTCAAATCCCGATACGTTTAAATTTTTATACGTTTTCTTAATAAGTATTTGAAATATTTATTTACATTTATATTTTCATTTCTTCGCTCTGGTTTCGAGCGCGGCGTTGAGGTCCGCCACTCAACACGCAATGCCCCTACAATTCGGCGGGAAGTGGGGAACGGTATTTTAACACTAGGTTCTCTTTGTCTACCCTGCTGTGAGCGGGATACAGCGTGAAGCTGATTCGATTTATTTTATTTATTTAAAACAATACACTTTTTAAAACAACAAGCAAATTTGCTGGCCTAAATAAGAATGTAAGAGCTAAATAATACGTATATACGTGTGGGGGCTATCATAATACTTGTGTTTTGACCTCACGACCAGACCTCTCTATGGTACACACGCCATAAGCAAGCCTATACAAATTTTCAAGGACAACGCTAAAATATGAGGGGAATTAAACGCCTCTTACATTACATTCATTTCACGGCTTAAAAATGTATGTAAGCAATTTTTAATTATATGTTGTTTTATAGATTTATTATTATAGGTTAGAATGGATATGTAGAAATAAAATATGTATTGAAGCAATAAGTTTTTGATTATCTTATAATATAAGTATTACTTATAAAAAATGGAGTAATTTACTATTGGTGTAAGAATATGAGTAAATGTTAAATTCATTCAAATATGTATTAATTATACATTTATTATTGTACATTTTTGTAAAAAAAAATCATATTCAAAGCCCGGCGTTGAGTTCCGCCACTCAACACGCAATGCCTCCAGAACTCAGCGAAAAGTGGGGAACGGAGTGTCTTAACACTCCCCCTGCCTCCCCTGCTGTGTGCGGGATACAGCGTGAAGCTAATTTATTTATTTAATCATATTCTCTACAAATTTCAAGCAAAAATGTAAAAAATCTAGCTACAGTAATATTCTCAGACAAAGATGAACCTGCTCTGCCAGTATGTTTATCTTTTTCAATGGTTGAGATAAGCGATCTTGAAAGCTCACACTGTGAGGCTAAGAAATATAGATAGAAAACATTGTAAGCCATAATAGTGGCTATTACAATAAATTTAAGTACAAAAATAGCTTAATTTTACTATACTAAGTGTTTTTTAAGTAGCTGAGAATAAGTTTATCAAGTTTAGAATGCAAAAGGATCAGTAAATATTAAAGAATAAAACTTCAAATAAACATGTTTTAACAGAGTCAAACTTCCGAGGACCAGACTGATTTAAGGTGGGCACTCACCGGCCCTCTTCCTGTGCCCAAATTCTTAGCTTATACAGTCTAGTCTAGTCTCTGCAGTGTAGGAATTTTAAATATTTTATTCTTATCACTAAGTAAATAAATTTAAAATCGGCGACTTTGGAACCCGTCAAAGTATAAATGTTAATATATGTTTTTTATTTTGTTAAAATAACTTTTGATACCTAAACAGAAAATATCTATGAGGCTTCTGTGGCAATTTCCTGACCATCGCTTTAACTTAATCTTTAACATCAAGCGAATTCTAAATCGTGTACCTAAATATTACTTTGAAATACAGAATTTTTACCACTGCTTCCTTATTTTAGGAGTTATACAAAAGTTAAAAAATTAAAGTTAAGAGGCGAAAATATGGTTTTAGTGAAAAATAAGACAATATTTGACATTTTTTTAAAGTATTATTCACACTTAGGAAACAAAAAATACTTATTTAGAAACGTATAAAAAATTTTACGCAGTGGGATTTGAACACACGCCTCTTGGAAACCTAAGCGTCTAAGCGCTCTGACCGCTAAGCCATACGTTCACAAAACAATTGTACAAATTACTTGGCTACAATATAAGAATGGTCAGAAGATGATTTCCAATGTGCAATACACGTCCGAGTCGTGCCTGCAGACTGTAATGGGGTCCAGAGGTCACGGCCTGGCACTGTACAGTGTAAGGTTATTATAGAATCTATAATGTATTGTTCTTTGTATATTCTATGACTATATTTCTATAAAAAATAAATCAAATCTTGTGACTGTAAAACCGACTGGTTGTGTGTTTGATCCCCACTCGAGGAAATGAAATATTTATTTAAATGTATATTTCAATTTCTTCGCTGTGGTAACGCTGCAAAGCGCGGCGTTGAGTTCCGCCACTCAACACACAATGCCTTTAGAATTCGGCAGAAAGTGGGGAACGGAGTGTCTTAACACTAGGTTCCCTCTGCCTACCCTGCTGTGTGCGGGATACAGCGTGAAGCTGATATTTCTATTTATTTATATAATTTATAATTGGGACTGTGAATAATTTGTGTAGTTATGTTTTTTGTGTTTTCGTAAACTTAACAGATATTTATTAACAAATGTGTTTTCTGTACAAAAATAATTGATAATGATCGCTGCATTTAGTATGGGCAGAGATGTTGCTTGCTTATTTTTTTTTTAGTTTCACGCTGTATCCTGCATATCATAGTAGGCAGAAGGAACCTGGGAATTTAGTGTTAAGGCACTCCGTTCCCGGTAAGACACTTTGGTTTCCCAGCCCCACTCACCGTACTCTGAAGGCATTGCGTGTTGAGTGGCGAAATTCACGACGCGCTTGCCTCGTTTTCAGAGCAAGAGAATGCAACTATTAAACGCAAATATTAAATATTTCATTTCCTCGAGTGGGGATCGAACCCACAACCAGTCGCGTTTACAATAACAATTTGTGCCCCTGCGCCACGGCTGGCCTCAATTATAATAAAAACGCAAATATTAAAATACAAACTTTAAAAAAACATAAATCAATCAATCATTCAATACTGTTTTATAAGTTGGTACACAAAAGAGTGCCGATAGGTTTATCCAAGCTAAAGCACAATAGGTTACGAAATTGACCGATTGAGAAAAACCTCGCGCCTGTTTACGTGGGAACCTCGTGGTTCTCACCGTGGAAACATACTTAAAAGTGCTATTATTATTAACAAAACAAATGCATGTCTAATTGTTCAATGGGTCTACACTATTTTAATGTGTGATTACTATCTTAGGCAGTCGTGGCGCAGGGGCACAAGGGTGTGACGGTTGTGAGTTCGATCCCTACTCGGGGGAATGAGTTATTATTTATTAATATTTTCATTTTTTCGTCATGGCACCAAGGAAAAAATCCGGTGTTGAGTTCCGCCATTCAACACACAATTCAAATTCGGCAGCCAGTGGCGAACGGAGTGTCTTAACCATAGATTCCCTCGACCTACCCTGCTATATACAGCGTGAAGCTGATACTATCTTATGTTCGAATCACAAAACAGGGTAGGTAAAAAAATATTTTTTAAAATATAAGATAAATATATATTTTTCTCTTTCTCCCATTTTTCGATCATGAGAGCGATCGAAGAAAACAGAGAGAGAAGTTGACGAGTGAAGCGAGCAGTTAACCAAGCTACCTTTTCATATTATAGGTAACATTCTAGGCCAGTCGTGGCGCAGCGGCACGAGGTGTGACAGGTGTGAAAACCGGTTGTGGGTTCGATCCCCACTCGAGGAGATGAAATATTTACTTAAATTTGTATTTCCATTTCTTCGCTCTAGTGTCGAGGTTAAGCGTGGCGTTGAGTTCTGCCACTCAACACGCAATTCCTCCAAAATTCGGCAGAAAGTGGGGAACGGAGTCTCTTAACACTAGGTTCCCTCTGCCTACCCTGCTGTGTGCGGGATACAGCGTGAAGCTGATCATTCGTAACACAAAATAGACATAACTAAAATAAATATCCGAGAGTGCTTTTTTACTGTGTTATTACTTAACGCTTCAATGCCTATACTACTAGTGATTTAATTAAGCACGCACGCAGTCTACACTCAACGCTCCAAAGTACGATGTGAGTCGGTTTTTATCTTGTTATCTAAAATACTTCCCGCTTAATCTTAATTATCTATAACATAACATAATAACTGATTATTCTGATATATCTATACTTATAATAAATCTGTAGAAAAGACGTTTCTGTACATTGTAAATAATAAAAAAAAAAATTGCCAGGGTGTTAAAGGATAATTAACATAATCCATTTCCAACATTTTTGGAATTTTTGTCTGTTTGTCTGTTTGTCTGTTTGTCTGTTTGTCTGTTTGTCTGTTTATGTGAACACGCATCACGTAAAAAGTACACAATAAATTTAAGCAACTTTTATACATAAAAATTACAAATAAATCAAGGTAGGTTTTAGTGTTTATTTCATTGTAATTGCTTCACTCTATCAAAAGATATAAGTATTTAAGTTTTCAAGACGTTAATATTTGAGATAATAAAAAATCGACACAAGTAACGCTATCTATTGACAAAAATAGGTACTAACGAATGTTTCATACACGTAAAGCTCATCACTAATTGCGATGGGATCTATAGATAAAAGATGGCGCTGTA
>JAATLQ010002026.1:0-25681 GCA_013421005.1 Heliconius erato x Heliconius himera
GTAATTTCTTTGTTATCGAACGTTTACTCGATGCGATATTGTATAAAGCAATAATGAACTTTTACTATTAGTATTAAGAGATCAATTATTGGAATTGGTTGGCGACAATATTGTAATTTTTACTAATTGATACATGTGTCTACATTTTTTATACCGACGAGATCGAGTCGATTATAGTTAATATTTTCTGAATATATTTACTGCCAAACAGTTTTGTTTTATTGCCCGCTTGCCAATTATATGAATAGGAAATGATCGCACAAGTACGATTAAGACAAAGCAAATCAGCTATGCGTGGTGTTTAAAACCAGATTCGCTGAGAGTGCGAGCCGACAGCGGCGCTCATTGTTCACACTTGACGCGCCTGTCAGCGCCATCTGCCGGCGGACGACGCGAACTGCACGGCTGAATGCACAATGGTAGTACAATCAAAATTTAATGCTTTTATTGTAGTTACTCCTCTTTCAGTTCTTTTCATTTTACAAGCCCTACGTAATTCTTTAATATTTTAAAAGGTTTTTGAAATGTTTTGAATATTAAAATAAAGACTAAAAGAAATCTTTAAATAAGATGACTAAAACACCGGTTTTGCATAAATAATAATTTAAAAGACTATAAAGCGATTATTTAATAGGTAGGTGCATTGGTTTTATTAATGCTTTCAAATATATGTAATTTGTAATTAACATTTATAAAACTTTACAAAATTACCATTCAACGTTCTTTGTTACACAATCAAGTAGTAAATTAATTGTTCGATGTTTAATTTAATGTAATCATAATTTGCATGATGTTTAAAATAAAATTCTTTTATTTTAAGATAACTTTGTGATGCAGTTGCAGTCACTTTTTTAAGCAGAGGCAACCTGAGTAGTTAGTTTTCAGATACTTCTGTTACGCCACCGAATTCTGGAGACATTGTGTGTTGATACTTTGAAAGTGTTGGAAATCAACGCTCTAATTTGCCTCGTTACCAGAGAGAGAGTGAGAAAATATTGGAGGATCGACGACCAAATGAGAATCGAACCCATGTTCTGTCGCTGGCTTGTGCCCCTGTGCAACGTTACTATTGTTTTGTTACAATAAATTTTCGTCGTATCTGTATTCTTTCTTTATTTTATTTTTTCACTTTTATAAAAATTTTAACGTAACAGAACTCGAACCTGCGTCTCTTTGAACCCTCCTATTAAAGCATTACTCTCCTATTCTTTCAATTACTTGGAAGAGTATTTAATCAAATTTTTAAATATGTTTTAAAACGTAGCAATGATCATGGGAAAACATAATGACTTGTAACATTTTCAAAACATTCAAAATTACTCATAAAAATGATTTTCAAGTTACCTGTTAATATTCCAAAGCGTAAAATTCTTTGAAGTACCAGTCGTCAGTACCTGACTGGTTTTTAAAGTACTTTCACACGGATAGGCTTTGTTTGTGTTTTTCTTCAAACAACAAAATTCTTAGAAGAGACGTTTTGTCTATTTATTATATTTGAACTTACTTGACAATTTTTTTTTTAAATTATCGTGACTTACAATTTTAAAAATTGACATACAGAAGCGTAAGCCTTAAGTATTTTTTATTATTATAAGCTTCACGCTGTATCCCGCACATAGAAGGGTAGGCAGGAGAAACCTGGTGTTAATACACTCCATTCCCGTTAAAACACGTCAGTTCTCCACTTTCCGATAAATTGTTTTTATTATTTTCGTTGTTTTTTTAGTATTTGAGCACCATATAGCAACCGCGATGATGCTTTCGGTCAGAATCTGATTTTAAGCCTGTTGGTTGTGGGTACGATGCTCACTCAGAGGAAAGATTGAATTTAAATTATTTTCATTTCACCGTTCTCGTATACAAAGCGCGGTGAGTATTCCTTCCTAAGTAAGCTTGAAAATGTTCCTGTACAAATAACTTATTTTTTGCAAATGTGTTGAGTGGCAGAACTTAACGCCGCGCTTTGTGTACATACCTCAGCGAGAAATTTAAAACTGTAAATATTTCATTTGTCCCCATTCGGGGGAACCCACACCCTGTCGCGTTTAGAATCGCACGCTTGTGCCCCTGCGCCACGACTATTATTTTTATCCCTTGGTACATAACTACCTACGTATTTAACACTTAAAATGTGATAAAATATCAATCATAAAATTTATTAAGGAAAACATTTTTATTTTAATTAAACATATTCATTTTAACCAATAAACTTATATTATTTTTACTGCTTCACATAATGTTGTCGGACGATAATGATAATGCTAAAATGGAGTCGCCATTACAAAAAGGAATAATTTTACAACACATTACTATTTTTTTATTAACGCCAGAAGAAAAAATAAGATTGTTAATTATTTTATGCTTAAAATATTAGAAAAAAGAAAACCTTGAGATTTTTTTAGCTTATAACAGAGTAGGGAGGGGAACCTTGTGTCAAGACATTCCGCTCCTGACTCTCTCTACAATCTCAATTTCCAATACACCTTGTTAAATGCGGGAGACAACTTGGAACTTAAGTGATATAACATGCTTGAAATATCTCTATTATAAATAGGAGCAGACAAAGAGAACCTAGTGTTAAGACACTCATCACCAGAGCAAGGAAATGAAAATATTTCATTTCCTCGAATGAGAGTTAACCCACAACCTGCGACTAGCCTCAAATTAAGACACTCATCTGTCCTTTAAAGATATTAAGTGTAGACTGGGAGGTGGTGGAGATGGTTCACCGTGAGGATGCCCAACACATTACAGGGTGAGGAGGTCAGAGCCTGGGACTGGCACCCAAATAGTTTCAGAGGAGGTTTTATATGTGCATTAACGCTCACTTTCATTTCACTGTACGAGCTCCTCACTCTATCTAACCAAATTCGAAATGTTTTTATACAATTACATGTGTTTTTTTCAAAAGGCACTACCAACCTCCATTATGAATAATACGAAAACTCTTCTAGACTACACATTCATGTTTTAGGTTTTGATTTCGATGATATGACGACCTCTGGGCACAGTGGCACAAACAAGTGACTGTCAACGCCACGGTTGTTGTTTCGATTCCTGCTCTGAGAAATAAATTATTACCTATTTATTAATATTTTGATTTTTTCGCTCTAGTAACAAGGCAAAGCGTGGCGTTGAGTTCCACAGCGATGCCTCAAAAAAATCGACGAAAAGTGAGGAATCGACGAAGAGTGTCTTAACACTAGTTTCTCTCTGCCTACCCTGCAATATGCAGGATACAGCGTGAAGCTGAAAAAAATATATCAATACAAATAGTAAGTAATATCTTAAGAGAAACGAGACATTGAGCTGTGCAAAATAAGAGATATAAAACTGCAAACATTAAAGGATAACAAAACCAACGTATAGGGTCGGGCGCGTTGTTGACGTTATAGTCACGAACCAATATGTGAAAATATAATGTTACGTAGGGCTGATAATCATCAAAGGGGATCTTTTAATTCTTGATTTAATAATAAATTTCACTTAAGTAAATATATTTGGACAACCCTCATAGCCATAAGTACCTGGATATTCCGTAGTTCGTCATTTCCCTATACTTTTATAATGTAGAAAGTTATAAATGATAACATTACTGCTCACCACATTATGGTCAAAATAAATAATAGACGCAATAGTAGACACTTTGAAAATGTTTAATTATACTTGTAATAGATATAAGTTCGATTACAACTGGGAAAATATTAATAAACAAATATTTCAAAACTATTTTTGCTTCCTTAACAGAAAATTGAGCGCCATTTGCCTCCCGAAATGAGCGTTAAGAAAAAAACAGAGTAAATTATCTATCATTATATTTCCTCTATAAAAAATAAATGAATAATTCTATCTATATAAATACATACATACATACATAATAAATCTACATAAACTAGATTCATGATATCTAAGTAAATACTTATTAATTTTCTTGCATCCTTGACGTGAGCGCGTCTCATATGACGGACACCTGCATTCACTGTGACGTTGCATTATATTCGCATATTAGACACGTAATTTGTATAGAACTAGCGTTGTACATACTTAATTGCAAATGAGGTTATATGATAATTTTTTTAGTATCACGTACGGCGTGAAGCTAAAAAAAATATCCTGCATATAGCAAAGAAGTCTCCGTTCCCATTAAGACACTTCTATTCCCCTGCTTTGACTTTGTTCTTTTTATTGCGTCTTGAATGGGGAATTCAACGCCGCGCTATGCCTCGTTACCAGAGCCAGAAAATGAAAATATGTATTAAATACTTTATTTTGATCGAGTGGTAATCGGTAACCCACAACCTGACTACGAAATCGATAGGGTAAATGTTTAAATAAAAAGTCATTTTTCATAGTTCAGTATTATTTACCTAAGCAAAGCAAGTTGCAACAGAAATAAAAATAGAATTCCACCCTTCACATGGTCCAGTCATTTTAGATTAGATATATCTGTGAAACAATCCTAGCGCAGTAAATTTTCGTTATAGAGTTAAGTTATAACTTTTTAGGGACCTTGAGTAACCTTCGAGGCGCCGTATATATGTATAGCTAAATATTCACAAACTATAATTTTTACGGGACCTTCGACCTTGGATATCTATTAGCCGGCGCGATATCAATTTCAACTTTTTATACATCTAGTTATCTAAAGACTTTTATGAAGATGCATACAAATGCTTGAATTTTTTCCACAGATTAGAGAATAAAAATTAATCATCGTATCATACACAGGTTATTAGTAGTTTAATCAATTAATTAATTATTATCATTTTCATGAAATTGTTAGTCTAAAAAGTATTATACGTTTGCATAAAGGTATATATACTTATTGAATAACATCTCTTAACTGACTGACTTATGATAATTGTTAACTATAAAGATTAAAAAAACTTTACCAAATTTCAACACTATCGTTTTTATTAAAAATATATTGAGGCTATCGTTGCGCAGAGGCACAAGCGTCTGATTATAAACGCTACAGTTCTGGGTTCGATTCCCACTCGGGAGAATGAAATATTAAATATTTTCGTCCTTATTAAGCCTGAGCTGTGAGAATTTACACAAAAAATGTAATGAAAAGAAACTTTAGACGCTAACTTTTGGGTGCGAATCACTTTCTTAAATTGTTAATGAGGAAGATTTCTCACTGACGTCATCTTAGGTTTCTTTTTATTATTATTTTTTTGTCTTTACATTTTACCCTAAGTAGCAGGATAGACAGAAAAGCTATCTATCAAGACACTCCATTCCCCCTTTCCGCCTGAATTCCACGTGGGAACATTGTGTTAAGATGGCGGATCATCGCTACTCTGGTGTTATCGGATTAAGGAAATGAAAATAATTAAAATACAATAATTTTCTCTCGTTTACAGCTGAAGGCTGTTCTACTGCGCAACGTAGCCTCAATGGTCATCTTAAGTGAAAATAATAAACGGTGTTTTACGTAGCTTATAACTGAGTTCTACCGAGTTATATATATCTCTTTTCTAATGAAAAGAAAATATTAACTTTAAATAAAATAAATTAAAATTAACTAGGTACATGGGATTCAAATTATTCATCGTACGTGACCTACTACTATTCTAAACACACGTCAATGTTCAATTAGAAGAATTAGCAGTACCATCAATACATAGACTCCATTTTGTTTATAGCCTAGATCCCAGGGCCCAAATATTTTTTTATTAATTATTCTTGAGGCCAGTCGTGGCGCAGGGGCACAAAGTGTAACTGTAAAATCAACTGGTTGTGGGTTCGATCCCCATTCGAAGAGATAAAATATTTATTTACATTTATAATTTCATTTCTTCGCTCTGGTGTCGAGGCAAGGCGCGGCGTTGAATTCCGCCCACTCAACACGCAATGCCTTCAGAACTCGACGAAAAGTGGGAAACAGAGTGTCTTAACACTAGGTTCCCTCTGCCTGCTATGTGCGGGATACAGCATGAAGCTGATTTATTTATTTTTTATTCTTAAAACAGAGGTGTGCGGGTTGATTTTATTTACTCCGCCACCTCTGGAAGGACCCCACTTTCAAGTTCGCACGAACAATTTCTGGGAAAAGGAAAAGCGACGTTAGAAGAAAGTCATGGCTGAGTAACATTAAAGAATAGACGAAAATTAAAAGTGCCAACCTTTTCTAGTTGGAGAGGCACTATAAAAAGAAGAACTACATATCAGATTAATAATCCTCAAAATTTTAGCTTTGCTCAAATGACGTAGGTCCGATGGCCCTGGGATCTCCGTCTATTAGATGCATCGTCAACATGTGATTTTAAAGACAATTATCGTGCTCAGATGCCTAACGAGCGTCAGCTGTTGTTTATAATGCGATACGGTAAACAATACGACGATCTAAAAATATAAACAGAAATATTATGTTAGTACATCAGTATAGGTGATGTAAGTAACATGATAACTTTTCTGCCATTTTGTTTACAGCAAGCAATAGGGTCGAAAAAAAATTTTTTTTTCCTGTATAAATCTGCGCCGTTGTGGATTATTTGGAAGGTTCAAAGGTTCATTTCATAAGAAGATTATTCAGATATATTTACTTGGTAGCCTGTACCCCTTGATGGGAAGAAATATACTGAGTAGCCAGTAATTGCGTTAGGTTACCTTAACCATCTACTAAAAAAAAAGACATGTCGGTGTGTCATCATTTACAAAATCATTAATTTGATAATAACCTTTTATACGTTTTCTAAATAAGTATGATAATAACCTTTAACACACACACGTCTTTTCACAACTTATTTAAATCGTGATATAGAACATTCTCGGACGTTTTCTGTGATCCTATTGTAAAAGTGTACACATTGTCCCATAAAATAATTACGGATTCGATGCAACCGAGTAACAGGTGCGCTAAGTTTAAACCTATTTCTTATATTATTATTATGTACATCACCAATTTTAGTAAAATTATTAATGTTTTTCTTAACATACATAACATTTTCAAAAGAGTATTGGGATACAACTGTCAATATGTTAATTTCTTTAAACTTTTGCCTTAAGAAGTCTTTAGGTTTTAAGTTATAGATTGAACGAATAACTCGCTTCTGCAGGACAAAGATTGATTGAATACCGGCTGCATTACTCCAAAGTAAAATCGCATAGGACATAATACGTAAGTAAACAAGTTGAGCCGTTTTCACGTCAGTTAATAATCTAATTTTTTTGACCGTGAAAGCTGCTGAGCTAAGTCTATTCGCTAATCCATCAATATAAGGTCCTCACTGTACATTTGGAGTCTATGGTGATACCGAGAAATACCGGAGAATCGACAGAATCCACGTGTCATTAGCAAACAATACTATCTCATGGTTATTTGCAACTAGATATGGTAAATCTTTTATATATATTAAAAAGAAAGAACCAAGAATAGACCCTTGTGGAACCTCCATGCTGTTTACTGACACAGATTTCTTATCATTCACATCAATCCTCTGAACTCTGTCGGCTAAATAAGAGATCAGAAGTTACGAATGCACGTTCTCTTATGCCATAATAGTGTGTGTTCATGACCAATATTGAGTGCTGCACACAATCATAAACTTTGAACAAATCACAGAACATGCCATGAGCATCCTGCGATCCTTCCCAAGCGTATTATATACTCTTTATAATACGTATACCGATACTGAAGAACCAATAGTTATATAGTACATACTGTGATCCAATCCCTTTAAAAATAATTTCAATGTGACTTTACATTTAATTATAATTATTTACTTAATCGCTACATACATACATCCTTGTAACACGTACGAATGTATATCAGATTAGATATCTGATAAAGTATCGATGCAGTTACTTATGATAACTCTACCTATATTTTATATACTTATTTTTAAAACTTCAAATGCTAAAATAAACGAGGACATTGTAGAGCAGTTGAAATGGTAGGTTTATATTTGGGAAATATATATTCATATTTATTGTCAAGTTTCTTGTATTGAATATATACTTATACTATTAACATATATTTATTAATGAAAAATATTGATTAATGAAAAAAGTAAAAGCCGAAAGGTGTTCCCACCTTACAACATTGTGATAAGTAACTAATTAAGTTACTTATCACGATGTTGTTTTAAAGTAGTAGAAGCTTGATTTTAGTATTTTTGTTAGGAAAATAGTATTAGAGAAATGCATAAACGTTTATATGGATTCTTAATATTTTATAATTATACCTACCGATGGCGATGGTTAAAAAAATATTTAGTTTTTTTATGAATATTTTGACAACTTTAGATAATGCATACATTTACCTTTTTTAGAATTCTAACGTAGCTTAATTAGAAATTTTAATAAAGCAAACTGTAAGCATTGATTTATTTGTGTGCTGTAATTTCTAAGAAGAGAAACAACAACTGTGAACCATAAAAAATATAAATTATAGAATGCTTTAATACATTTTATGTTTATAATTCAATTGCGGTATCAATAATCTTTGTACTTTGTAGCTATAATTTTTATTAATACGAAACTGTGGTAAATTAAGTTAGATATTGTTTTTTAATTATCACTACACAAAATTTATTATAAATATTAATAAGTAACTATTAGTGAATCTTCGAGATTTTTTTTATTAATTTACTTTTCACGAAATATATACGTACGGTACATTCATACAAATTTAATATGGCATGATATTTTTTCCACGTCGCTCACTTTAAATCATTGCATTACCATTTATAATTCAATAATAGATAACACAATAAAATAACACAATAAAATTATTTTTTTCTTATGAACCTAAATATGTGTGTTTTAAAGTTTCAATATTTACCACACTATTTATAAATCGTAATCAAATCCCGAGTAATTATTTGCCACTGCAACATCACAACTATTATAGTAATAATGTATTTGGCGAAAAAATATTTCAGCAATATATATAAAAAATAAAAACAAAAATAAATTAAAATTAAACATGTATTTTTTTTTATTAGTCCCCCTTTTTTTGCTTTACTGTATATCACACGTTTTTAAATGGCAATAATAATCTCAACTGTCATAACTCATAACTCAGTCGTTTTTATTTTGCACATAAACACACAACTTCTATTTTAACATTTATTGTACATAAAGGTATTATTTAGAATAAAAACAGAATAACTAATACTAAAAATCAGTTGTAGTTTTATATTACAAGTTACAAACAGAACTTTAAAAATGGCACGAGGAAAGGACAAGAAAAAGTAAGTATTAATTTTTAAAGGTTATGTCTCGTGTACTAATTACTATAGATAAAGTACAAGTATTTAGAGACAAAAGTCTAGAGTTACTGTGAAAATGTGTTGTATATATTAATTTTTCAATTACTCATATATTTTTTTTTTATATAAAAAGTAGGAAACTACATACATAACTTTCGTAAAGTAAACTGTGTAAAATATAAAAAATACCTTTAAAGGCGCTGCAAATGGAGAGTTCTAACACTAGATCTACCTACCTTGCATATGCAGGATACAGTGTGAAGCTAAAAAATGATAATTCTTTACAGACGTAAGTTAGAGAAGAAGCAAGAAGGTGATGATGTCCCTAAAAAAATACCTCACACTTTGGAGTCCCTTAGAGAGAAAGATGAGACTATGCTTGTTAATGCTGAAGCGGAAGAACAGGAAGAGGTAACACAGTCATTTACATTAATATACTAATTAATTATTATTTAACCCTACAAGGCTCAATTTTTTTTTCGTGCATGAAAAAAATATATTGGTTACAATAAGTGATCAGAAGATAGGGAAAACTTATAAAAATAAAAATAAAACCATATTTTACTGAAAAAATAACTTTTTATTTTAGTTCCACATATGGTACACTGAGCTTTTACTATACTGTTTTGGTATTGAACTACTACATATTGAATCGCTCGCGAAGTAGTTTCTTATGTATCTTATGTATGTAACTTAACTTAGCTTCACGCTTCATTCCTAGCGGGGTAGTCAGAGAGAACAGAGCGCCAAACTCTACGGTCTCTACATACCTCTTTCGCCTCGTCCACTGTCATTAGCCTCTTCATACATGCATTCTGGGGGTCCTCATGCTTTTTACGTGACCTTCCTTCAGTATCTTTGATATTGTGTTTTCGAAGGTCAACCGAGGTCTCCCCCTACCTCTCTTACTACTCACTTTTCCATCATATTTTTTTTTTACCATTCTTTCATCACTCATTCGTTCGACGTGCCCAAAACAGCTGCGCACGTTCTTCTTCATTCTTGACGTGACATCCTAGCTAGAACCTGCTATTTCGATGTATCTCTTCATCGCGGATTCGACTAGATAAGCTGACTTCGCATATTCTGCGAAGAGATCGCATCTCCTCGGCATTTATCTTTCCTTCAATCTTCTTCTGTAATACCCACGTTTCGCTGCCGTATAACAACGTCGGTACCAACACTGCATTGTCTACGGCCAAACGTGCAGCTGTTCTGACGTTTCGCCGTCTCATCAATGAAGCTAAGACTCCGTTAATCTTGTCACCGGCAGCAATACGCCTTTCCACATCAATCTCGTCTCTTGTATCTTCGTATCTTCGTATTTCGTATCTTCTGTTTCTACTGAACAATTCCCATTTAAATGAAATGACTATCACTTATATATTTTATTATTTTACATATTTAGAAATCATACTTATAACTTATTTCATAAACTTCATAAATCTGCTTATTGGTCGAAAGATCAAAAGCAATCATTAGATTTATCGAGGCAAAGTTAGTTTTGCATCCAGGATATTTGCACCGTTGTCTTTTGTGACTCCATACAGGAAAATACTCAAACCCATTAAGTCTGATATCACGATGAGGTAGGACTGATATATTTGGTTTCTGTCTTTTATATCCAACCTCATCAGATAAATCTTCCATATAAATCTTCTTTTTTTTCTTTAGGTTATAATTACAGAGCCAGGGATTCATTCTAGACCAATTGTGTTACTCATAGTCGATGATCGTCTAGGTGCCCGAGATTGGGTAATAGTACCAGTAGTTGTCTCTGATGTACTAGGCTGAGGGTTTGATATTTCTAAAAAAAAATCATCGAGATCGTTACCGGGAGAACACTGCGGAGGTTTTAGGTAATCTTTCGATGTCATCATCACATTCAGCATCACAAAAATCTTGTCTGACCTCAAACCCAGAAGGAATGGCCAAGAAACCCTAATATTTTAGTCATGCAATCTTCTCCGCGCCATTAACTAAACAAATCATAATAATTATAAGGAAAGTTATCGTAAGTACGTATAAGTAAAAACGCACACTAAAGCTCAACGTACCGTATGTGGAACACACATAAAAGTATGATTTTCTAATATGTTTACTTATGTAATATAAAAAATAGCTTACCTTTGCAAAATATACACTTACTTATAACACACAATATTTTTTTTAAGTCAAAACTGTTGAATAACAATTTTTTAAATATTTTTTAATTTCAACAAATGCGTAACGTTTCAATTTCATTCAAATTTTGCATTTCATTTGCTATAACTAATACATGAATGATATTATTAGGTAAAGAGCCATACTATAAAATTGCTAAATATCTGTAGCTTCTATCAAGATATCAAGAGGTATTGCTACTTCTAGTTTTATAATTATAGGAACGATTAAAGTGGATGTCCCTCATGTGGCACTGGGTGCCTTGTAGGGTTAAATGAATATATAAAATAGATCTTTAAAATTTTAGGCACAAAAGGATATAGAATTAGATGAAATGTCATCATATTTTGAAAATTCTTATGAGCCCAAAGTATTAATAACTTATTCTGACAATCCTCACTCAAAAACTAGAATATTTGGCAAGGAGCTCTCACGAATTATACCAAATGCCTTATCTAGGTATAGACAACGGTAAGTAACTTGTACATTCTTTCTCACTATTTTGTGCATATAGCACGACAGACTCAAAGAAATTTGATTTCTATATAATAATTTAATTATTTTTATTTTATTTTATTTATTTAGATTCACCAGTGGTAAATTACATTAATTTTACAAAAATATTAATATTTTTATTCTATATTACTACTAAATGCAATACCTTTTAAGGTGAATACCTCATGCAACATAGGAGACTAGTGTATAAAAGTTAAAAAAAAAAAATATATTAATTATTGGTAAAGTCTAATTACATAAATTTAAAAAGGATAAGTTACTATAATTTGTTAAAAAAAATAAATAACGATAATGGTAAAAATTACATAAGTAATAAAAATAAATATCATAAAACAGAAATAATCATAATTTTAGTGGAGATGTCACACAGAACATATAATTCTGATATATTAAAGTCATTATAATATAAGTAGTACAATTTTGTAACTGTTTATATTTGACTGACAAGACCAATAAATATATCATTGTATTTATATTATCTTTCATAAAAATTTCACCAATCAAGTTTACACATATTACTTCATATTTATTTTAATTTATTATTATTAATTTATAATTATTTTTAAATATCCCCTTTATATTTTGATGTCACTGTAATTAACAGGACATAATATGATTTTGTTGTTGATCACCCATGTTGATTATTAAGTGGCGGTAGTGTGCTGTGTCTTTTGTTGGGAATTTCTATTTATTTAAATTTACTAAAGAAAGAAAGATTAAAGTATTGTAATTATAAATAGAATTGGATTGTGTATTTGTTGGTTCATCTAACATAATTAATTGTAATGCATGTTTCTCTTAATAATAAATAAATATACTGTGACATCTATTTTATTACAATTTTATTAAATTAAACATGTTGAAATTTATTGCTATCAAAGTTAGTATGTTTTGTTTAAAAAACACCACACTTAATTTTCTTTATCATTTTTAAATTGATTTATTTTAGTTAAAAATAAATTTAATTTCAGATCATCAGTTAAAAGAATAGTGCAATCGGCCATCAGAGAGAAAATGACAGATGTTATAATAGTAAATGAAAATCAGAAACAGCCAAATGGTTTCCTTTTAATACATTTACCAAATGGACCAACAGCCCACTTTAGATTATCTAGCTGCAAAATAACTAAAGAACTTAAAAAAGATCATAGAGAAATCACTGCTCATAGACCTGAGGTATGTGTGACTTTATTTTACATTTTTAAGTGTTATTTGACACTTGGAAAAAAAAATATTTTTTAGAAAGAATTTCAATATTTGAATATATGAAAGGAATAGCATTATATTATTATTCATTAATAATTACATTATTAATCATTTGGCATGAGGGAATGCAATTATAATATATTTTTTTTAATTTTATAATAGAATTCTCTCATTCCTAATAATAATTCTTTTGGTAGCAGAAAGTTGTAAAAATATTAGTAGTAACGTAAGTTGTAACAAGCATATTAAAAATTCGACATAGCTTGATGAGAACATATGGCTTAGTGGTCAGTGCGCTTGGAAGGAAATGTAAAATAATTATCCCCATTATTATATATTAAGTTTTACTTAAGTAATTTCCTTTCGAAGCAAATACACTTTGACATGACGAAATAACTTAATTTTCTTTTTCGTACTTAATAGGTAATTCTAAACAACTTCAGTACTCGTCTGGGTATGACCGTGGGTCGCATGCTCGGCGCTCTGTTCCACTACGAGCCGCAGTTCCGCGGCCGGCGAGCTGTCACCTTCCACAATCAGAGAGACTATATATTCTTTAGGCATCATAGGTTTGTTTTATTTATTTTTTTTGGAAATTATGTTGGATTTATAAAACCAGAAACATGTCCTAGCACTATGGTGTTTGGTGTCCACCTAGTGGTAGGACAATGCTCTTAATTACCAACCAGATTGATGTCATTGCATCTTGAGTAGTTGAACTCAACATACTTGTGACCACAGTAGAGAATTGAATCTTTTTTACTAAATATTTCATTAAAACCATCTAATGTAAATTCAAACTCTAGTATTCTCTGCAGTAATTTTAATTGAAAGTCTCTGTTTTGTAAATATATTCCTGGACACCATCATCATCACTTAAATACATGCAAATGATGATAATGGCTTTGATATAATCAAGGATGGAGGAATGACACTTCTGTTCTCTACTTTCCGCCGAATTTAGGAGTTCAATCAACGCGAGTACATTAAAAGTGTATATATTGTCAAACGCATGATAGTGTGTGTAATGTTTATTTATTGATTTAAAGTGCTTCATAATTGAAAAATATTATCGTTCTGCACTTATCCTAAATATAAACTATAAGTGTGCTAAATTTCAGCGGGAACCTAGTGTTAAAACACTCCGTTCCCCACTTTCTGCCGAATTCTCTAGGCATTGCGTGTTGAGTGGCAGAACTCAATGCCACACTTTGCCTCAACACCAGAGAGAAAAAATGGAAATATACTTAAATTTAAGTAAATATTTCATCTCCTCGAGTTGGTATCGAACCCACAACCAGTCGGCCACGCCACGACTGACCTCACGTATTAATAAATAGACATATTTTACAGGTATGAATTTACAACGGATGGCCGCCGTGCTAAATTACGTGAATTAGGTCCGCGCTTCACACTCAAGCTGATCTCCCTGCAACAAGGTACGTTCGACTCGAAGACGGGCGACTACGAGTGGATCATTGCAGGGCGGAGGCACCAGATGGAAACATCTAGAAGACGATTCTTTTTATAATACACAGTTTATACCTCGACATTTTCTTTTTCATTTGATCAATGGATAAATAGTACATGAAATCCTCATTATTATTATTTTTATACCGCTTTCGCGAAAGAATCCCGCTTTTTACTTAAAATATTCGAAAATCTCGCTTTTTATGGAGAGAAAATCTGGCGACGGTGGTGTTGTTGGTGGTGGTGGTTGTTGTACCATTTTTCACATCTTTCAAATCTCAAAAAAAAAACAAACATCAATAAGTAATTAACAAATAATAATTTTGATCGAAACTCAAATTTCAACAAGAATCTGAATTACGACCAATGTCACATTAGGTTAAACTCAAATAATTTCATCATTTATATATTCCTATCCTCTATTGTTTTAAGATCATGCAAATATTTTAAATACAACTATTTTTTTTCGAATGGGCTACTGTTGACCTGGTATAGTCTTTACAGCGTCACAGGGCGGGGAGGCCCGAGAGTAACTGGAAGCTCGTCAAAAAAAAAATACTGAATCAAAAATAGTGATTGCACATTATTTAAAAAAATGCTTAGATTGTGTAATTTATAAAAAAAGTATAACAATTAAGTGTTGTTTGACAAGCAAAGTTACTTTGTAGGAGTGAAAGGAGCTTGATACGGTCTATAACTTAGTTTTGCGTCATTACCATTAGCATCACTTAAATGTTAAGATAAAGAGAAAAGCAAAGGTTTATATAATTAAATTTATTATATGGAATTAAATAATCAAAATGTCCTCCATCGGCAGCAATGCAGGCTCGGCTTCGCTTTACAAATGATCTTTCGATGAGACGTGCATCGCCCAATTGCACACGTGCGCAACTGTTCATTTGTCGACTCTTATTTGTGATATACTTTTCTTTAATACATCCCCAATAATAAAACCCGGAGAATTCAGGTGAGGCGATCGTTGTGACCATAGAATTATAGTAATGCCTATCCTCTAATGTTAGAGACGTCTTAATGTTCAGTTTGTTAATGTGTGCTTTAATCCCTTGAATCTGCTATGTAAGTCTCTATAGCATATCACTATGACAAAAATGTTATGTTATATGATTTTTAGCTTCACCTTTAAGTAACTTCGTGAAAGCTATGCAGCTTTACATAGAAGTTAAAAAGTAAGCGGAATTGCCAAATCACTCACGAAGTTACTGTGGTTGCTGTCCAAACAAAAATAAGACTGCGAACCAGTGGAACATTATTAGTGCTATATGCAGGACTATATGTCCAAATCTAGTTCCGAAATAATTTGTATTTGATATATAAAAAATCATTATAAGCTTACATCTCTGGAATAATGTTAGCTGTAGCCTCACACATAGCTTTATAGAAGGGTTACAAACAAGTTTCTTAACTTGTTTAACCCACGAAACTTCTGTGATTGCTGTTCAAAAAAACTTGTCTTTCTAGTGCAAGGTATGGGAGAAAGAAAATGTTGAATATTTTTTAATATAACACACTCGTGTGGATAAATAATGTATTATATTTTTAAAAATTAAAAAAATTACCTATATACCTAATATAGGGTGGAAGCGTCAACGCTCCTTTTACGGGGACAGCATACCAGTAGGGTAAAACATTTTAAATCCATTTTGAAAAAATTTTACCCCTCAACAGTTTAGACGTAGGATTTTTTTTCATTTCACGACGTTTATCCATACGGTATTTCATGATGCCGTTACGAATAGATACCAATAACATAAACCTACTACTACAAAAATACTTTACTAAGCGGGACCGATCTGCTACTTTTCATTTTTATAGAAACATACTATAACGAGAAAGTGATAATTCTCGTTCTATTTTACGCAATTCAACATCGCCGCCTACGACTCGATTTCGTGAATGAGAAGTGCGACGTTATCGCTTTGACAGGTTTATATCTGTGTGCGTCATTCTAGACCACTGTTCCCCAACCAGTGGTCCGTAGAAGCCAAAATATGGTCCGCGAACGATTTTGATTTTATGACTGCCGATGGTGAGGCGAAGTTTTTATTTGATTATCAGTTAATTTTTATCATACCTACATGCATAGTGGTCCCTGCTACCAAGAATGGTGTAAAAGTGGTCCTTGATCAAGAAAAGGTGGGGAACCCCTGTTCTAGACAAATGGCGTTTTATTTTAAAACTATCATTTTATTGTTTGAAAAAAAACTTTTACATGTTTGCAATAATCTCGTTTTAATTGTTTAGGTTTTTATAGTTAAAACAGTGGTTTGATTTAAAGTGGTTCATCAAAAACACTCTGTATATATATGGAAAGCCTATTTCAAAGGCTTTAAAATGATTCCATAATCTCAAAAATATTTTTTAATTTAATCGAATTCAAATCACAAAGTAACAAAAAATTAATTAGTTAAAAACACCAAGGATAATTAAAATTAAACGAAAACAAAATGTTATGAAAAATTTATTAAATCTATAATTATTCTTGCCCCTTCTTGTCTGTATAATAATAGCTCTAAGACGCTTCCTCATCGACCTGACATTTTCTTCTTTATTCAACAAGTTTTCATATTATTAAATTTTCCCAACTTCATATCTGAAAAAAGAAATTACAATACGTTGATTTCAATAACTTACAAACGAACACTAGTATTATTTTACAGTAGATTAATAGATTTGTAGTGTATCTATATAACCGAAGAAGCCTTGGACATCAGCAGTCTCCGGCAGTTTTGACCACGTCACTCTCCGTCCGGCTTACAAAAAACGCATATAAATATTGCGCTTTTATAGGATCGCAGACAGTAATATATTTTATGAAATAAAATATATAAATTATTATATCGATGATTATAATTGATTTAATTTATTCTTTGCTCTAATAGGATAGATAGATATTGTATGAGACTTCGTTTTTACTTTTCATCTCTTTAAAAAACAGAACTAGCCGAGAAATATTAAAAAAGAAGAGATATTTTTACAAATAAAAGAATATTTACTATAATACTGAAGTGAAAATCGCTATTTATTAGGCCGTCGTGACGATACCGACTCGGGAAAATTATTCAATTTAAATTGTTTTTATTTCCTCCTTTTAGCAAATAAAACGGCTTTGAATTCCGCCATCACCACGCTGTCCCGAAAATTGGGCGGTACTTAGACAATTGTGTCTTTATACCAGTTTCCCTCTGTCTATCCTGTTGTGCGGGAGGGAAGAGGCGTAAAGTTATATATACAGTACTACATATAATTCACGCAAATATTCCGCATTGGCATAGCAATTAAGTTGTTTACGACTATGAATGTTTAATTATTTCCTCGAGTGGGAATCGAACCCACAATCTGTTGCGTTTACAGTCACACGCATGTCGCTGCGCCAGGACAGGACTAATTTAGATGTAACATTAATAATTATTTTGATTTATTAGAAAACAATCGTAATTACATATTATTTTTTATATAAAAGATATACACACCTGCTTTGTACATTAAGCACATGTACTTTTCAGTATAAGACAATTTTCGGAGCTTGGTTTCTTGATAACCTGAAATAAATAAAGGATGTTGAACTTTCATGTTATCATTATATATTTAAAAAAGAACAAATGTAAAAATCAGACGTGTGTGTGGTCAACATGGTGGTATGGGTTCTCTCTGTTGAGGGAGACCTGATAGGTCGATTCATCATATTATATTTTATATTCCTATGCTATATGCACATAAAAATATATTGAAAATCATTAACTATAAATTGTGTTATAATTTTAATCCAATTTTTATATTCTGCATCATCACAATGAACAAAAAAATTATTTACACTTTTGCACTGTATTATAGTATGTATTAACTTTTCTTTTTTTTTCGTTTTGGCAAATAAAAATTTCATTAAATGGGTGGATTAATCATCCTTCTTTTCGACCATTTAATAATATTAATTTAATACAAGTACCATATCAATTCTTCAAGTGATAAAGTAAGTCAGCCAACCCATAAATTAATTGAAGAAAAATATATAATTAATTAATCTCTTATAACTTTTACACTATGTTATTTATATACATTTTAATAAGTTATAAATACAATTTGAACAACAAGTTTAAATTATACAAAGTTGTTTAACACATACCTTTGTAAGGATAAGTAAATATTCCATTATTCCTGTAACAAGAAAAAAAAACGTGGTTTATAATAACTTGTAAATTAAAAATCATATATAATTTTATAATGTATATTAATCAGACGCGTGTGTGGTCAACATGGTGGTATGGGTTCGCTCTGTTGAGGGAGACCTGATAGGTCAAAGTCATCATATCAATATTTTCATAGTTTACTCATTCACTATAACATTTTATTTCTATTTTGCTTCGCGCTTTATCCCCTACGCATAGCATGTTAGGCAGAGGGAACCTAGTGGTAAAACATATTAAGACACCTCCCTTTTTGTGTTTTTCTTTTATTTTCAACAATATTGTAAGGTAATTTAACTATCTATATATATAAAAGGACTTGTGCTGACTGACTGAGGTAAGACGCACGCAGAGCCGTAACCGCTGATGGTAGAAACGTGAAATTTGGGCAGATGTTTATTTTCATATTCTGGACATCCACTAAGAAGGAAATTTGAAAAATTTTAACCCTAAAGGGATGAAATAGGAGTTAAAAGTTTGTATGGAAAAAAAAAATTATCTGCACCGATTTTTATAAAATTTGAAATTCAGATTTTTAAAAATATTTCCTTGAACACGTGTTTCATGGTTTTTAGGAGTTCACCTACTAAAGGTTGAAATAAGGGGTTGAAAGTTTATATGGAAAAATATTTAAATCGCCACCGATTTTTATAAAAAAATAAATTCAGACTGTTAAAAATATTTTATTGAACATGTTTTTTTAGAATCCACCCCTAATAAGCGCGCCCTCTAGTTAATTATAATAATTATTTTATTTGTGTTGAAGTATATTAGACTTATTATAAATCGAAATTATTACAATTTATAAAGTATACATAAATTTATTTCAATATATAAGATAATAAAAAATTGTGTAAACTTACATTCAAACTATGCATTGTTTGATTATAATTTACTACTTCATTTGATTTCTTCAGTTGAAATGTCGTTAAAAATCTTGATATATCTAAAACAAAAATTTTGTTTTAATATAATTGTCGTAAACAGACTTAAATATAATAATCTGTGGTTAGATCAGACGCGTGTGTGGTCAACATGGTGGTTTGGGTTCTCTCTGTTGAGGGAGACCTGAAAGGTCGAGTCATCATGTCATTCATATAATAGAAACAAGTGATTATTTAACTTCACGAATGTAGCTTCACGCTGTATCCCGCATTTAGCAGGATTAAAACACTCCGTTCCAACTTCACGTCCAATTTCCGACCGAGACATTGTCTGTCTGTGTCGCATGGTGGAAGTAATCGCCGCAATTAGCTATAATACCAGTTAGGAAATGAGAGTAAGTGGGAATCAAATCCACAAATGTTACGTTCAAAATCAGACGGATATATAATGATTGTATAGAATATAATGCATAAATGAACTTGACAAATGTAAGTCTTTAATAAACTTTTTAATAAAGTACTAATAAATTAAGTTTTTAATTATCGCTTAACATAATAAATAGAAAACTTACCCAAATTAGACATTTAGAAATTGCAAGAAACATTTTCTGTTGTATTTTTGTACCTGTAATTTTTTTTAGAATTAAAATAACATAAATAATAAGTACTAAAAATAATTTATGCTAAAACAATCAGCGTGGATAGTTATGTTAACAGCATCATAATCAGATGTCCCTATCTAAAATCATCATTTAAAAAAAAAAGAAGATACAAATTTTAATACAGTGAAAACTCCAAATAACACATACAGCACTCAATTTAACGACATTCCATTAGCACTAAACGGTGATGATGAAAATGATGTTGAGGTCAGTTGTGGCACAGAGGTGAAATGCTTATGCATGCGACAGTTCCCACTCACGGTAATATTTAAATTTTCATTTACAAGCTCTGATAATGGGGCAAAGCGCGGCGTTGAGTTCCCCCGTATAACACGCATTTTGTTGACAAAATGATTCTGTTGGGTAGCCTCCTAAATTTGCTATAATGTGGAGAAGCTAAAAGAAATAGTATCTGCAGTGTCGTTATACAGAATTTACACTATAGTTTTATCCAACTAATTGTAATATTTTAGCATTGTCATAACTGAAGAAACTTACATAATGAAAGAGTTAAGATGCAATGATGGCAGATGTAAGTGTTACCTGTAAATAAAATCATTTGTTAGTAAAAACAGAGGAAAACGAAAGATTAAAAAAAATATATTAATAATAAAAATCAGTGAGGATAGTTATGTTAACAGCATTATGCAATCAGATGTCCCTATCTAAAATCATCATATAATGTATATATTTTTGGTTGGTTGAACACTATGTTTAATAAATAGTACCCAGACTATTAAGATTGTACTGTATCTTTATATTATATGTAAAAAATAGTAACACTTACATTTCACATTAAACATTTTCCATTTGCTTTTCATTGTTGTTGGTTTTCTTTAACCTTTCGGTTAAGTACATCGCAATAAGCTGTAAAAATAGTAACAATTTCAAAATCTGGCATATTTCAGTTATTTTTGTTTCTAAATTAAAAAGAAAATCAGATAGGAGCGAAAGACAATGAATGTTATACATCAAAGCACTCAGATGAACTATGGGGTCATCACTTGAAAAAAAAACCATTTTAAAAATTCATATCAATTGCAAAGGTCACACACTGCAATGGATTTGTTCTTCATGCTTTATCCAATACATAGCAGGGTAGGCGAGGGAACCTAAACACTCCATTTCCCATGCGTCACCCAATTTACCAACTTTTGGGAGCACGGTATTTAGTGGACAATTTCAACATCATACTTTGTCTACCAGAGAAGCCAAATGAAAATATTTTTTAATCTCATCATTTCCCAGAGTGCATTTTAAACCCATATTTGTTGCCCATTTACAATTAGATGCTGCCATCCACTACAATAGCCATTTGAGGCTGCTGTAGCACATATTAATAGATAATTATTTCAAAACAAATGCTTTAAAAATAGATTTAAAAGTTGCACGAAACTCTAGTTACAATTATAATATTTCAATACTTACATTAAAAATGAATTGTCTACTTCAAGTTTTCTATCAAACAACTTCATATAAAACTTCATGCTAAAACAAAAAAAGAACAGTATAAAAATTATGAATAATAAATTATTTTTTAAATAAATATTTTTAAAAAATCAGATAGGAGCGAAAGACAATATGCGTTATACATCAAAGTACTCAGATGAACTATGGGATCATCATTAGAATTTTTGTTCTAAATACACTTGTTATTTACTTACTAATTATATTATAATATATTTATAATATATAAATATAATAGACAATTTTTTTATTAGTTTTATGCTGTATCCCACATACAGCAAGGTGGGTAGAAGAAAAACCTCATGTTAAAACACTCAGTTCTCCACATGCCGCCGAGTTCTGGAGGCATTGCGTGTTGATTGGCGGAACTCGTCGGAGAGCGAAGAAATGAAAATATAAATATTTCATATCCTCAAGTGGGGATCGAACTCACAACTAGTTGATTTTACAGTCACACTTTGTGCCCCTATGCCATGACTGGCCTCAACTTTTTTTTACACATTTTTCTTTTTTGCTGTATTCTGCACACAGTAAGGTAGGCAGAAGGAACCTAAGGCAACTATTTTCCTTATCATATTTAGTCGACTAAATACATAAAAACATTATTTGATATATTCTTACCTGTATCCACTATGGACCTTGTAGATCACACAAATATTAATGATACCTGTCAACAAAATCGAAAATATAGAATAAAAATTAACCTTTCATAGTATTAATTGAAATTAATAATTCAGTATGCTAAAAAGCATATATTTTGCATCAAACCTCACAATTGGAAGGCCCTACTCTAAATTATACTAAAAATACTAGAAAAATTAATTTACCAAATAAGTTAAATTACGAAAAGAAAAATTACCAGATAAGTTTACCATGAAGATCCTAATCTAATAGATAAACCAAAAGTGAGGCAACAGAAGGTTTTCAGCTGCACTGCGCTTTCATCATTATAAAAAGAATTTTAAAAGATACTAATAAATTATAATATAGCTGTTTTGCATTACAACAAAACAGTTATTATGTTACTTCGAAACACACAGCGTTGATTGAAGAAGCAGTCTCTTAATTTTGCCTTTATGTTCAAATAATTTGTGCAACTTACCGAATAATCCTCGATATACTTTCCTCTTTCACTTCTGCAGTGACGTACGTCATCTATTATCTGTGGCGACGTGCTGTCATCTGTCACTCATAGAAGTCTTCATAACTCACCAGCAAGAACCTTGCTGCAACGCTGTGTGTTTCTTCATACACATAATAACTGTTTTGTTGTAATGCAAAACAGCTATATTATGTTACTTCGAAACACACAGCGTTGATTGAAGACCTGTTTGTTTACTGCTGGTGAAAGAGAATGAATCTAGTCTAAGGATGCAGACGCTATGTGATCTTCAAATAAAAATAAAAAGTTACTTTAACATGACAGTTTTATTTAGAAAAATAGAAATGTTTAATCATCAATTCTTTAGTAACACTACTTAATATAATCAAATCTCACTTTGTCTAATTCTTTATAACATTAAACATTAACAATGTTTCTCCAATATTCAAAAAATATAAAAACTCAACAATCACAATTTCTTTGCAACAATTTACACTAACAAATGAAAATAATATTTTTAATATTTTACTCTTCTTATTAATTACACTTAAATATATATATATATATATATATATATATATGTATTCTCTTTATTTATTTATTATTCTTTCTTTATCTATTAATCTTATTCTTATTATTATTATTTGCTTTTTTTTTTTTTTTTTTTAAAGAATCAATATATAGAGTAACATTAATGAGATCAATCTTGAATGGTCATCTAAATCGACTAGCATGACATCTATCTAATAAACTTACTAATTAGTATTAATTTATGGGTTCATTATACATCACAAAAATTATCACACAATAAATCTTCCTTAACCATATCAGTCTTCTTCTTTACTTGGCGACAGTAAAATTTTTTAAAAGTTTCATAGCATTTCCAGTTACCTTTGCTTAAAATCTCATCTAAAGGTCTGTTTTCTAACCAACTCTTTGATGCTACAGCCGCCCTTATGCTACCTGGAGGAGCTCTTACATCTGCCTCCTTAAAAATAGATTTAATCCATCCTGAAATCATTGTCTTTGTGGCTGCCTTAATTAAACCAGTAATTGAAATAAATAGGCTTGTCAACTCAGGTTCTTCACTCCGCCTTTCTTGTGAAGCCTGAATTAGTTGGTTAATATGTTTAATAGGACATAATCTAGGATCCGGGTGACTCTTAAGTAACCATCCAGATTGTCTAAAATGCCCTGAATCTGTCTTTGATCCAAACTTGGGCCACAAAATTATTGACTCTTCCTCTTGAGTCAAGTTATCTACTGAGATATCTAAAAGCGTTAAATCATGTAAACGTCTACCTGATGCCAGAAGTAAAATTAATGCTGTTCGTCTTGATATATCAAAGAGTGTATTAGTTCCATGTGATTTCTCTAGCCAATCAAATAATGACTTTGTATCCCATATAGGTGACTTTTTTGACTGTGGCTTATTTAAGGAAATTGCTTTAAGTACTTGATGGACAAAGAAATTATTAGATATAGATTTATTTGATGTAGCACAGTATGTGGAAATTGCTGATTTGTGTAAGAGAATCGTATTGTAAGCTAACTTATCTTTTAGAAATAGTTTAGCTAAAAATCTTGCAACATCTTTGCCTTCTGGAGCTCTCTGGTCAATGTGATATGTCTTACACCATGCAATCCACCGTTTAATTGGAGCTTTATATGTATTAAGCGTAGACTCCCTCCAGCTTGACTTTAATAATTCTTTTTCTTCACAAGTCCATTGAGCGACCTGATCTGCCCACCCCCAACTTTCCAAGCCAGGAGTTGCAGCTTGTTTACCTGCGGTGGAGTACTGCTGGTCGTCAGATCTATCAGGTTTTTGGACAAATTCTTTATATTCAGGGGATCCTCCAAGGCTCTGGCCCTGAGATCGGGCATCCAAGCGCACTTTGTCCAGTATGGTGCTATCAGTATGTATGTGCCCTCTGCTGAGTTCAAGTGATTGAGTACCTGTGGTATTAGGTTGGGTGGAGGAAACACCCACGCTAGTCGAAATTGCCACTTTCGACTGAATGCGTCGCAGTACTCTGCCAAGCCATCTTTTGAGTCCCATGTGACGTAAGGTCGCACAACGGCCGACCTTTTTGAGGCAAAGAGATCTATGTCTGGGACACCCCATTTTTGAAATATAGCCTCCGCGGCCTGGGGTAATAAGTGCCATTCTGGTACAGGTCTGTTTCTTGATAAGCGGTCTGCTATTCCGTTGTACCTCCCCGGGAGGTATACCGCTGTCAGAGTGGCGTTCAGTAGATCTGTTAATTCCAACAGACGTGTCGTCAATTTCAGCAACGCTAAGGATCGGGCCCCTCCCTCGTTCCTTAAATAAGCTATTACTGTTCTGTTGTCGGACTGAACTAATATGTGCGCACTCTGAAGGCTTGGCTGCTGTTCGCTGATTGCTTTGTATACAGCAAACATCTCCTTTAAATTGGAATGCCATCGCATCTGACTTGGTTTCCATTTTCCTGATAAATGAAGCCCGTTCAGTTGAGCTCCCCATCCGGTATCTGCTGCATCGGTTGTTAACAAATGAGTTACTGGGGGCTGGTGAAGATTTACTGCACTGTGATCTATGGCTTTTTTCCACCAAGATAGTTCCTGGACAACTATTGCTGGTATTGGCTTTTTCTGTCTTGGTCTGCCCTGATGAAATGATTTGAGAAACCTTTGTGTTCGACGACAATGCAAGCGCCCCCGTCTTGTTGTTAGGCTGGCAAAATTTAAAAGACCTAGCAGTCTTTGGCACTGTTTCAGGGAACAAGTTTCCATATTCAAAATT
>JAATLQ010002031.1:537-25123 GCA_013421005.1 Heliconius erato x Heliconius himera
TTTACAGCTGCCTTGGAGGACATCTTTAAGACACTAGATTGGAACGGACGGGGCATAAATATAAATGGCCAGTACTTATCACATCTACGATTTGCCGACGACATAGTCATCATGGCGGAAACTCTGCATGATTTGGAGGAGATGCTTAATGGTCTGGGCGATTCTTCTAGACGGGTGGGTCTCGGGATAAATTTTGACAAAACGAAAGTTATGTTTAATAGTCATGTGTCCCCGAGACCCGTGGTCGTAAGTGGCGCTACACTTGAGGTTGTGCAAGAATACGTATACCTTGGCCAAACCATCCAACTTGGCCGGCACAACTTCAAGAAAGAAGTGCAAAGAAGAATACGCCTTGGCTGGGCGGCATTTGGTAAGCTTCGCCACATTTTTGAATCGTCTGTCCCACAGTGCCTAAAGACAAAAGTCTTCAATCAGTGCGTCCTACCAGTCATGACCTACGGAGCTGAAACGTGGACACTCACCGTAGGGCTGGTCCACCAGTTCAAGGTCGCTCAGCGTGCGATGGAACGCGCAATGCTCAGAGTTTCTCTGGCAGATAGAATCCGCAATGAAGCGATTCGCCAGAGAACCAAAGTCACTGACGTTGCACGGAGAATCAGCACGCTGAAATGGAACTGGGCCGGCCATGTCTCCAGACGTACCGACGGTCGATGGAGCCGATACGTGCTAGACTGGAGACCGCGGTTAGGCAAGCGTAGTGTAGGACGCCCTGCAGCACGATGGACAGACGATTTAAAGAAGGTGGCTGGAAACGGTTGGATGCGAGAAGCCCAAGACCGGGATGGTTGGCGTTCGATGAGGGAGGCCTACGTTCAGCAGTGGACGGCGATAGGCTGATTAAAAAAAAAAAAAAAAAAAATTATATTCTTATATTTCAGTTTTATGAAACATAATCTATCGTCGTGGTGCAGCGACACAGAGTCTGACTGTAAAGACGATGGTTTCGATTTCCTCTCGGGGGAATGAATTATTTTCATTTCCTCTCTTCACGTTCTACCACTTCACATGCAATGTCTTAAAAATTGGATGGTGCGTGAGAGTGGAGTGTCTTAACATTAGGTCTCCTTTGCCTACTCTGCAGATAGGATATTACAAAAAGTATTTCATATATATCACTTAATATTATAAATGTGAAAAATTGTTTGATTGGATTTTTACTTCACTTACAAAAGCTACTTTACTTTTTAGATGAAACTTTACAGTAATATAGCTTACACATAATAATACCACACAGGCTACAAATTATGTAAACATTTTGTATACTTTGACTATAATATGCGGCGAAGCCGCGTTTGGGTCGATATAATTATATACTTACATTTCTATTATGTAATACATAATAAGTTCGAAAAGTGAGGCAGTGACGCGCGAGTTGCACAGGAGCGTGAACCGTCCAGGCCCGAATGCCTATTTGTGACTCCTCAACTGACAAAGTCGTAATCATTTAATATAAAATGATCTGCTAAGTTCCGTAGATTCGTCTGCTTCGGTGAATTTATAAATTTCACGCATCAATTGTGTTCCTGAGTTTGACAAAATGATTTTATTTGAACAATAACTTGGAAAACTCAGTCTCCCATATTTTAAAAGGCAAGAGCTTTAGATATTCTTTTATTTTATTTACTGTAGTGTAAAATTTAAAAAGTATATTATATCTCTTCTCTATCTCTTCTCTATCTCTATATCTTATAAAATAAGAACGCATTTCGTCTCTGTCTGGCCTTTCTAAGCGATCTTCTTCTAAACTACCCAACGGATTTTGATGCGGTTTTCACCATTAGGTAGAGTATTTCTCAGGGAAGGTTTATATATCGTTTATTATATGTATATTTTATAGTAATTTGACATAAATATGATAAATGTGCATAAAGTCCTACCCGTTGAGACACTTTCACGCATGCGCTGCCTTAATGGTAAGTCTTACATAAAAATAATGTACTAGAGTATTATTCCTCTTAATAAGATCTACAAAAAAGTCAGCGACAGCATATTTGTATCTTCTAAGGATAACATACAGTATGCATATTTCTGTCTAAAAATAGTAATTTAAATATATTTTTTATTGTGAGAGATGTTTGTCGATAATAGTATCAATACTTATCCTTTTAAAAAGTTTATTAAAAGGATAAGTATTGATACTATATTATACTTATTTTACACTAATTTGAAATTACGAATAGTTTTAGAGAAAAACGCATTTAATTGTTGACACATCACGCCGGCTATAAACCACAGTTTTGGCGCAAGTTTCATTTATTACTCTCAGCATATAAATAAGTATATTATTTACGTTGGCCATTTAATGGAGATCAAAACTGTCTTCTACTGTTTTTCATTTTAATAAGTACTTTAGAAGTTGTTACAATATCAAAAAATCCTTGCTGCGAAACGGCTCGCCACGCGCCATGCGTCCCTCCGCGCCCCGCGACGTAGATTTAGATGCGATTGTACGTATTGGGTAATTAGAGTTTAATGTATTATTTCAGCGCGATATATTTAATTTCATCTTTTTTCATTAATAGAATAGTAGGTAGTCTTTTGTTTATCATTTCTTTCGTTTAAATATCCTGTTGTTTATTTTGTTTACTCTTCTTCTGTTCTTTTATTATTTTTTTTATCTTTTTAAACATTTCCTTTTTTAATTTAATTATGCCACGAAAAAGTCATTCATAGGTCGTAGAACAAGAAATGCAAAAAAAATCGTTTAAGTCTTACTAATGAAAGCGTAGAAGAGACGGAAATTAGACGGTAATTTAACTATATTTTCTTATTGTAAGGGATGTGTGTCCATAATGATATTAATCCTTATCCTTTTAAGTAAGTTCTTAATTTTCTACGTTAAACAAAGATAAACTTTGCTCTTTACAATATTTCGAAATTACAAATAGTTTTAGAGAAAAGCTATATCGACTCATGTTATGGTATATATAAGTATAATAGTTACCTTTTGGCCATTTAATATAGATTAAAATGTTGTTTACTGTTTTTCATTTCAATAAGCACTCTAGAAGATTAGTAGCACAGATCTAAAATTACGGTACTAAAAAGTTCTTGCTGTGTAACGGCTCGCCGCCCACCACGCGTCCCCCCGCGCCCCGCAACCTTTTGCTTATGAAAATGAACCCGCCTGACTTCTTTCCCCCGGTCATGGAAGGTAGGCCCGGTCATCATGTTGCCCAAGGCTGGGAAGAGCCCGCAGCCTGAGGGATACCGATAACTCTCCTTAGCGCGGCCGCCAAGCTATTGGAGAAGTTATTTCTCTCACTTCTCCAGTCGCACATCCAACCGCGAAGTGAACAGTTTGGCAAGCGGGTATACCACTCTGGTTATACTACGCCGCAACAGCGATCAACCGAAAGGAGAGTACAATAGTAGTTTTCTTCGACGTAGCGCGCGTATTCGACCGCGGCCTACTTCATTAAGTGCTCAGAGCCGGCACCCCCCAGCACGTCGCGCATGTCTTTGCCCCCCTGCCTCAGTGACAGGACATTTTGCGTGAGAGTTGAAAGTTCGAGGTCTAGCAGCGACTCGATCGCTACCGTTGATCCCCAGGGCAGCATTTTCTTACCTGCTCTCTACGCACTATACACTGATGACATCACAACGCTCTAGCGAGTATCACTCAACGAGAAATCCTGCAGGTGGTCCAGAACCTCATCCTCTGTCGAGTGACGCAGGCGCCATACTAAATGAGGAACACCACGCATCATCGCAACATAAAAATAGAAAGCCTGGAGGTACACATTGGTCGTCTCGCGTCCAACGCATTCCTCTGCGCCAATGTATCGGGTCCCGTGCATACCTCCGTGGCATACCCGGCCGCCCGAGGTCAGACGTAAGACTACTTCCAAGGGACTTTCTATTCTCCTCCAAATCCTACTCATGAGCCTTGCATTGAACCTTAGTCGTTTAAGATGGGCCTCCCTAAGGAAACCGAGGGTCTCTCCTGACTGAGTTGACCGCCTAGATATGTCAATGCCCAAATGTCGTTTGGAGCTATAACGGAGATGGACGAGAGAATGCTTCAATTCTGCGCCTGGCTCTATAGTAAAGTTAATTTAGAAGCGATTGCACGTATTTTGGAGTTATCCAATAATTATAATGTATTTCAACGCGACATAGTTGGTTACATCTTTCGTTTAAGTATTTTTGGGTAAGAGAATAGTAGGTAGTCTGTTGTTTATAATTTCTTTCTTTAAAGTTTTCTGTGGTTTGTGTCATCTGTTTAAGTGTATTTTTTTAAACAATTGGAACATCCTTATTGGAACTACGAAAATGCGGGTTGCATTAAAGTTTAAATAATTTTCACATCTTAAGTATTTTGCAAACATAGGTACATTACATGAATAATTCAGTAGTTAAAGCGGGCGAAGCCGCGAGCGGGTCGCTAGTTGTTTAATAAATGAATACAAAATGGAAATAACTAAGAGTTATTATGAGTATGACACATGACACATTCTAAGTGTCCGAGGCAATTCTGACATTCACCAGGAACAGGTTACATCGAAATGACGTTATTAACGTGCTCTAACAAATTTTGCAATACGCACTAATAGTTCTTGAGAAAAGCATGTTCAAACTTACAAACTCTTACTTCTTAACTGTAGTGTTGATGGTGAATAATAAAAAGTCTACTCACGGCTTACACTGAGTATATTCAACACCACTTTAGAGTACATATAGTTTGAACACAAATAGTAAATCACGACACAGTTTATACAAAAGTCAACCACAAACATATATATAAGAGAGAACACAAGAATTACAGTAATATTAGCAAATAACTGAGAGAACAATGGAACGTATATAAAGTGCTTCGAGTGGCAAGCATCGACTGTTAGAATTATTATCTGCCGTCGACAAGGAGGTAGATGTGAAAACGACAACTGCTTAGCAGTTCGGTCGACGGTAGGCATATACGAAATCTTGATATAAAATATATAAATTATATTCAATGTTTGTATGGTTTCATGCATGTATAAATGATGAATAAATAAATTACAATATTGAAACATATAAATGACACATATTAAGTAAACTATAAGTGTAAATAATAGAGTATTATTGATATATTGTTATTCAGATTGAAACTTGAATTGACAAATTATTTTAGTGTCGGTTATATGGTGTATTTATAGAGGATGGCTATAGGATGTTAGGTATGTGTGCTAGTTATTTCCATTTGGATATGCAGACGAAGCCGCAGGTAGAAGTAAGAACTGTAATATAAATGTAAAAATGTGTCACGTAAAGCCTACATATGTTTTTTTTATTTTTTTTTTAGATTCACGCTGTATCCTGCACACAACAGGATAGGCAAAGGTAACCTGAGAACTCAGTGTCCAGACACGCAGTTTTCATAAAAAAAAATCCGTTCTTCTTCCGCCGAATTCTCGAGGCATTCCGTGTTGAGCGGCGCTTTGTCTCGAATTCAACACCGCGCTTTGTCTCGGTACCAGAGTGGGGAAATGAAAATCTTAAATATCTCATTCCCCCTAGTAGGAATCGAACCTTGTGCTCCTGCGCCACGATGGTCTTAGTCTACACGTATGTACATATATGTACGTGTATTAAGTTCCAAACGTGATGAGCAAAACACGGTAATGACATTGAGCTCTGTTAATTGACATTGAGCTTTATCCGAAGTGACTGCTGCCTAACGAGTGACGTCATGGTTGTCAACGGAAACCGATTGATCGTTACGTTCCGTTAGTTCACATTTGTTTGGTAACTTTGGTTATAATATTAGGTCATTTGGATTTGATCGTGTGGTAGGGTAGGTGTAGTGTCTGTATGTGAGAGTTGTGGGTTGAATTCCTTGGTATAAAATGTAAAGTACCAGGCTTTTACTACCATAGACAAATGATAATAACTAAAAACTAACTATATAATACATTCTAATTGTCCGATTTAACTCTAAGCGCGGGTACTGTACAGGTGGAATTAATCGATACGGTTAACGTATTCTAATAATATAGTCTATATGCTTTCTTGGTATCTATATATATTGTCCAACACAAAAATATATTTTTAAATCCACCAAGTTCCTATTAACGCATTGAACTAAACAAGCTTTTTAGCTTTTCAATATTAGTAAAGATAAGGATGAAGATCTTCAGTATACTTCCTAAGTTTAATCTAAAAAGTTCCTAAAATAGGCCAAAAATAAAAAAAGAGTGCTTTTTCCACAATATTCTCTTTCCATATTACAAGAAACTGCATGAAAATATGTAAAATAATATCAAAAAATCAGTTCATCAACCTTAATTACCATACATTTGGCACAAAGTAGTTATGGTGACGTTAGAGGCACGATTTATGACATTCAATTACATTATATGAAACTACTATCCTTTGTATCGTATGACGTATTTTGACTGTTTGTATGGTATGAGTATAATGTATTATTTCGCTTAAATCTTTTGGAACTTGGAAAGGGTTGAATGCCTATTTAAAAAATAAACAATACATGATGTTATTGTGTTCATATAATCGTATATAATCCCCCTAGAGTCACAATACTCACAGTCACAATAATTCACGTTTTTTTTTCGTATATTGGCATAGAATGGGGAACCTAGCGTTAAGGCACACCGTTTCCCGCTTTTACCCAAATTTTTAGAATTTCATGAATTTTTTAAGCCTTTCTTTAGAAAGCATTAGTTTAAATTGTAAAAATAATAAATTTTAAACAATCGCTCTATCTGCGTCAGATACTCGACAAACGTCATATAGATAAGACGTTCTTGCTTCTTGATAAATAACCTAACTAGTTTCTTTTAGTACTGTATACTAAACACTACCGAGTCCTCGTTTCTTCCCGCTTTTAACAAACAAACGATTCCACTCTGTACTATTCACCCGAATTAAAAATATTACTTGATTTTAGTCTTCAAATCTGGGGGAACTGAACACCTGGCTTTCTTTAGTGAAAAAAATCAAATAATTTATTCATCTGAATGGAAACCGAACCCACAGCCGTAGTATTCTCAGACAAACACTGTCACATTGCGGTACTAAAAAGAAAAAAAAATAACACAATAACATCCCAACGTTAAATGTAATATAATAAAAAATTACAATAGAAGTGCACTGGGACAATAGTAATTCATATTTTAGGTCACAAAGTCCACTCCAACATTTTTACGTCACTAAGTATGATTGTGGCGGACAGCGCTGTTTGTGATGATTAACGAGTCTCTGCGGCATCTGCATCGGTCACTATCACGCGGTGCGCCATTTGTTTACTGGACTGGAAGTATGGTGGCGATATGTTTGATTTTTTTAGTTTATAAGTTACCTGAGTAGAAATTATGTATTTTAAGTTTTATTTAGAGATAAAAATATAGGTAATATATCTGTAATATGTAGAACATTACAGGTTTTACTGCAGAATATTTAGGCTAAGTATCTCTATAAAACAGAATCGAGTGGGAATCGAACCCACAACCTGTAGCGCTTACAATTCCACTGTGTGCACTTGCGCCACGACTGGCTTTGACGTGTCTTGACATTTTTCTTTAATATATTAAATTAAATATTTTTTATTCGAAATAACTTAATAATATTCGAAATGGCTAAATAATTAACTTTGACCTTTAATGTATTCTGTATGTTAGTTAGTCATAATGAAATTAAAAAAATAACATCACCAGTAAGAAATATATTAAAACACAAAGAAATTACCACAGACGTAGAACAAGAGTCGTTCAATTACATTTTATTATAATTTTAAGATCTCTAGAGCTCGTTTTAGCGACTACTGGCACGTCTGTTTAATTGCATCATTAATCTTTGATGCTCACACGTGCCAGAAATATAAATGTACGGCGAAATATCTGAATAACCTTATTTATTTGGCGAAAACTTTGCGACTTTGCGGCTTACAGAGGGCATATGAAGGAAAATTGTATACAAGTTGTATGGGGGTACTTATATAGTCTATGCTTAAGAAATGTTTCAACTCTTAATTAAATATGGGGGTCCAAGAAGCTAACACGTTATATTTTTGTATTTCTAAAAACCAATGCAGTGTGCGTCACCATTTTGAGGAGACTCACTTCGTCGTGACTTTGCTTGTGTCGGACATTTGATGCTCTGTACTTTTTAACAGAACTATAATGCACGTTACGGATTTTTTATGTAAATATTTAATTTAATTTATTAAAAAAAATAAAAAATTAAATTAGCTTCACGCTGTATCCCGCACACAGCAGGGTAGGCAGAGGGAACCTAGTGTTAAGACACTCCGTTTCCCACTTTCTGCCGAATTCTGGAGGCATTGTGTGTTGAGTGGCAGAACTCAACGCCGCGCTTAACCTCGACACCAGAGCGAAGAAATGGAAATATAAATTTAAGTAAATATTTCATCTCCTCGAGTGGGATTCGAACCCACAACCAGTCGGTTTTGCAGTCACACCTCGTGCCGCTGCGCCACGACCGACCTCATTTTTAATAATTTAATTTATTGTTTTATAATATTATAAAATAATAAATTAAATATCATCGCTATATTATAAAATATATTTTATAATATAGCGAGGTCCTTAAGACCACAAAAGAAATATTGGACGAGCATTCGGAAATAATTATAAAATTAAGTAAATATGTAAATAAAAAAATAGTTTAATTACTTCTTATGGCATGAAGCACCTCAACTTGAGAGATTTTTGCTCAATTAGTGAAGGCCGATGTGTAGATGAGGGTTCGAAATTGGCGGTTTTGTAAAATCTATTGCCCTTTGTTTATAAATACTCTTTACAAATTTAATACCTTTGAAAGAATTTTCTCCAGAGGTTAATAACTTATGGCATCATTACACCGTTGTCTCACATATATATAAATATACACATATACACGCGGAGTACACGCGGATCCGATCAAGTTTTGTATCCAGCGTACGTAGGAAACGTAATCATATTAATCTGGTAACTGAAACTAGTTACTATTATATTTACAAACTAGCGACCTCCTCGCGGCTTTGCCCGTTTTAACTATTGAATTTTTATCTTAATACACTTAATGACGTTCATATTGTAATATATAATACGTAGATACAAAACAAAAATTGTACAACAGTTAAAATTTTTATGTGAAAAGTATTAAAACCTTAAGTTGCATTTTCGGATTTTCAATTGAACGTTTAAAAAAAACAACTTATCAATGCTTACGGCATCTGTACTGTCTGTGCATTTAACAATGTAATAGAACTTGGTCACTTTGTCTATTGGGCCGTGTGTTTGTTCTTCGCTAATCTTAGAAACGGATTAATCAATTAAAATGCACTTTTATATTTTAGCTAATTTTCCGTAACATTACTATTTGTTTTATTTCAGTGATCATTGGTTCATTAAGCGGGCGAAGAACTAAAAATATTAATAAATAATAATTAATTCCTCCGAATAGGGATCGCACCTACAACGTTGTGTTACAATCACACCCTTGTGCCCCTGCGCCATGACGGCTTCTGATACATGTATAATTGAGAATATTTAATATTTATAGTATTTTTGTTTTGTTTAATAGACACCAATTACCAACAATTATTACAACACATGAAAAGAAAACTTATTTTAGACATTTATTAAATTCTTCTTCCTTTTGAAAACTTACAATATTCTTATAGTTAATAAATTATTTTTTCAAATTAAAAAATAGTCGCTGTCTTTCACCAGCTAATTATCGTATCGGCGAAAAAATATTTAAAATGTTCAAAATTACACAATAATACCTCATTTGTATCGACATTGTAGTGTGGATAGCAATTGAAAATAGATATACTTTCGAATTTAATTCACCTCCATCCACTATCGATATACGATATACGAGTATATAGCTATCGGTATTTTAAGTAATTTGTATTTTGCAGTTGTTATTGTTTTCAAGGAAACCATAATAAAAACCTGTATTAAACCCAAAAAATATACCTTCAGACTCTAGTACCCTAGAGTCACAATACAAAAAATCATCCATTTCTGTTCTTGCGTGATTGGCGAACAAACATACAGACAGACAACAATTCTACTGAACAGTTTTCTTTATAATTGATATGTTAACCGATTATTTTTTTATATCTTTCATGTACAGAATAGATAAGAGTAGAGATAGTAATATAACAATTATTACGGCTTAAAACAATAAATGAATTCTTAAGTACATACTACATTATTCATAATATTCTATTTCATATATCGACAGGTCAGTCTGAGGGAACCTACAAATATATTAATTTCGAATGTTGAGTGAAGCAACTTAACACCGTGCTTATTCTATGTAAGCCGAAAAATTAAAATTATCATGCCGTGCGAGTGGGAGGAATATATATTTTATTAAAATATCCATCGACAGCAAAGAAAACAATGTGCTACGTTAATAATATATAATTTTAAAATAGTAAATCAAAAATATAAAATAATAAAACAGAACACAACTTGAGTTACAGGCAACGAGACCGTATGATTTCAAACATAAATCATTCGAAACGAAGCTTTTGAATACCTAAAGCTCTAACAATCAAAGTATCCCGAGATTTAGGTGCTAGACATTATGAGATTAGTTCGTCGTTTCGAAGTCCGAACTTGGCTTATACGATTTAGAGTTACATACAGACATTACCGGTAGTATCGAGGCCTCGCCGCAGAGCAATGGCTCGACCTATTGGCATCGAGTGCGGTTTCAAGCCATTGTGGACCTTCCACTACAAATATATTATTGTCTACATACACATGTGTACAACGTTCTTGATTAGGACGAAGCTAAGAGAACATTTATTGGAATATTTTTCATTTGACTATTGAAGGCTAATGTTAGTCGTTTTATCTATTACTGTGGACTTTTGATTTTAAAGTTTTTGTTATAGATTTTTAAGTATTGTATTTCTAATATGATTTTTTAAATCGTAATTTTAATCTTTTGGGATTTTATTTGATTTTGCTCGCAAAAATTTACTTTTAGACAAATATTTAGTTATTTCATATCTATCTAGGTGGATGATTGGTACGCGCACACAATTAAAGTGCTTTTTCCTAAAATGTAGCGTATATGTTGCTCTACTAACATGTAGAGGGCTATATGTTAGTAAAAGCCCCATAAAAATTCAGCTGTCCCGGAAAATAACCTGGACAAACAAAGAGACAGATAGACAATATTTTAAAATTTATTTGCTTGTGTTTTAGTATCGTGTAAATAATAAAATATGCACTTGAAAAAATACAGTTATTTTCATATAACAAACAGATACTTGAATTTTATTTATATTGGATTCTTATTGATACCTAATATAATATGATAGTGAAATTTTATTAAATTTATAAAGCCCGTATTCTATCGCAAACGGAATGGACCTATTTGAGAGATTTGACCTATGGCACATTTGTATTGCCACAAACAAATACTCGGGCGGAAAGTACCGAGCGAGCAGAAAGAGTGAAAATGAACTCACTTAAACCCGGTATCCACTGTGAAAGATAGGAGAGCAGGTACTGCCTTGGCACCAACAATTGACTCATGCCAATCAGACATTCCCCAACTGCTTCACGGCGCCGTATTGAATCAGAAACAGGAAAAATATTGCCATCTAAATTAAAGCATATTTAAACACTCCATTATCATAGCAAACAAAGCTTACACTCGTCATAAATCAATTCAGCTATTATTATTCTGACTTGAAAGAAGAATAACGAAAACGTTAAGTGCGATTAAAACTGAGCGCTCTCGAACGTAACGAGGCTTGCCGTGATGGATGGGTGCTTCAGTCCTCGGCCCGTCGGCGCTACACTGTGTTATATTATACTTAGAGTTACGAGTGCTGTGTTCTTAACGACCAGACATCGGAGGAGTGCATCGACCAAGTGAGTGGGCGATGAGGATCTTATTTAGAATACTAAAGGAATAACAGTAAAGTAAGGAATGTAGAATGCAGAGTAAATATTAGGCAAACTGTTTCCTAATCTTTGATTTACAAAAAAAATCTGATATACGATTTTAGGTTTTCGTGGTGTAGCAGCACAAAATTTGACTGTGTATGCGACGCAGGTTTGATTCCCAACGGGGGAACGAATTATTTTTATTTTCTTATTTTTACTCTCTGGTAACAAGATGAGGCCAGTCGTGGCGCTGGCGTATAAAGTTACTTGTAAAAGGTTCCTGCTGCTGTTGAATTCACTTTTTTTTCGTGTTGAGTGCCGCGCTCAATATCGCGCTTTATCTTGTTACCTAATTTAAATTAAATCAGCTTCAAGCTGTATTCCCCACACATCAGGTTAGATAGAGGGAACTTTGTGTTAAGATATTTAGTTCCACACTTTCCGCTGAATTCTGGATGCATTGCGTGTTGAGTGGCGGAACTTGACGTCGCGACTTGAACTAAGAAATGGAAATATAAATTGAAATAAAATATTTCATTTAATCGAGTGCGGATCCAAACCAGTCGCGTTAACAGCCGCACAAAGTGTGTGAAATCTGCCCTCAACAAATAATATCCCGAAAATCGGATGCAAATGAAGGAGTGTCTTAACACTAGGTCATTTTATATTTCCTCTGCCTACCTTGCTATATGCAACATACAGGCGAAAAAAAGACGTATACAGTCAGATAATTCAACATCGCACTACGACTGTGTTATAATATTAAAATAACCTAGGTATGGAGAGAACACCTTGTTTAATGAACGAGCGCGCGCGCTAACGAGCGAGAGAAGAAAAACTACACTTGGGAGTAAACAACAGTTTCAGAATTTTTCCTGAAAATTGCAATTTGCTTTATGATTAAGCAATACTTCTAATAGTTGTTTTGAAAAAGGAACCTTTATTTGTTAATACTGATTTATACTTGACCTGACATTTTATATGAGATAGTTTTTACCGAAAGAGCTTTTGTAAAATTATCTGTTGTTGCTTTTAATTTACATTAACTAGGAAATAAGTGACGTAATTAAAATTTGGAACACAAAAAAAGAGTATTTGTAATAGACTTTTTGCAAAATTAGGAAAGACAACCTAAAGATATGGTATTATATTCTTAATTTTTCATGATAATATATTATTATTCTTTCTATTATATCTTATCAAGCTAATATATATTTTAGTAAGACAAAAAAATATTAATTAATAGCAAACAGCTAATTTATCAAAGTACAAAAGCTTATTTTCTTGATTTAAATGAAATGCACACTCAGTTCTGTGATTGTCACTCATTAACTCGGTAACTTCACAGATTGATTCGATTACAATCGACGCGCGATCAGAGTGTCGGCTAGTTAGCTCTTGATGAAGTAATTCTGTTATATATCCACTGTATTTAACAGATATTTGATCACGCTTCACGTAAACGATAGTAAATAAAAAAAATCTGGTTGGTAACGCGCCCAGTGGGGTATTTATTTTCGGGCAATTAAAAAAGGTTGAATTGAAAAAATATAATTTAACTCTGTAATGTATTCACATAATTACTTTTCATAGATCTGTTTAATCTAAGAGTAAAATCATTCACGATAGGTCGACAATAATTTAAATTTGAATTTGAGAGAGTCCAGTCATGGCGTAGGGAACTAAGCGTGTGACTGTAAACGCGACAGGTTATGGATTAGATTCCCACTCGAGGAAATTAAATATTTCACATTTTCATTTCATTCCTCTGATGTCAGGGCAAAGCGCCCACCACCACTCAACACGCAATGCCTCCAGAACTCGACGGAAAGTGAGAAGCGGAGTGTCTCAAAACAAAGTTCCCTCTGCCTACCTTCGGGATATAGCGTGAAGTTGATTAAAAAATAAAAACAACATTTTTGAGTGAAATTAGAACCCATATTTACACTCATTAATGTATTATACAAACTACATTAGAATAACGCAATCATATTACAGAGACTAGCGGACCCGGACGCGGCTTCGCCCGCTTGAAGTATATGGAAGCTTATTAAATATATTTATGAAATTCAGTTTTTAATAGGATTGGTAAGAAAGTATAAGCCTAAATGATCATAATAATCCGAAAAAGAATAATAAGTAGAGAAAATTCTTATTATTAAAACAATATCTAACTAATTTAAATGAACAAAAATAATAAGTAAACGTAACCAAAGTAATATATTAATAAAAAAAAACTAAACAAAACCAGCTACATTATCAGTATTATCAAAGTAAAAAAAAATATTTTAAATTAAATGTATTGTGCTATGTTTTTGCAAGTACATATGGTTATTTACATAATACTCAAATACAATAAAAAATAATTTTATATTTTTTGTCTCTATCTGTCTACCTTCCTATTTCCCTAAGCTAATGTCCAGGACAACTGAACTGATTTTTATTGGACTTTCAGTGATCGATTTTATTGATTTACACGGGAAAAATCTTTATACACGTTTTCCTTGCGTGCGTACATAGTTAGGTACTATATGAAATAACTAAAGTCCTTTCTACATTAAATTCGATAATTTTTGCGAGCAAAATCAAATAAAATCCCAAAAAACTAAAACTACGATTTATTCAGTGTATAACAACGGTATATCTATACTGTAACATAACTTAACTGAAATAACGAAGCATTCTTTCCTTAATGCTTAAATAATATTATGCCGATGCCGCGCAGGGCCGAAACTTACACCACACCAAGAAATTACTGAAAATCTAACTAATCTCCTACTCGAATAAGTTAAGAACCAAAGAAAAAATATAAATTAATAATAAACAGAAAATAACCACATAATAATTAACAGTAGATCGAAAATGTATAAAAATTTACAAAATCGTTAACGTCGTCTGCCCGTTCAGGTAACTCATATTGAATCAGTGATATCTCCTTCAGAATTTATTAGAAAGATGTACAGTAAAATATAATTTTAATATAGGTGAAATGCTAAAAGTGAATATTATATTTATTTTGATAAGGATTGAATACGAAATTATAAAAAATATATTAACAATAATCAAAACAAAATGATTAATAATATATTAAAATGGTTACTGTGGCTCAACCTCCAGAGATAAACATACATCATCGTGGACTTTTTAATAGATTTTTTAAAACATATTTTTTTTAAAATATAGTTTTATGGTTCTTTAATTATGGCGTTCCGAGCAAATATAGTTTTATATGTCTCATAAAGTTTAGTCAGCGTACGCTATGTCAGCGTCATTTTGGGCGACATCTTAAAACGACATAATTCCTGGTTGCCTAGCAACGGTTGCTTAGTGACAGTTGTTGTTAATATGGCAGAATAAATTACTTGTCAAATTGAAACGTATTTTAATATCTTAGTATATATTGAAAATATTTCTAATATGAGAAAAAAAAAGTATCCTATGTTCATCCGAAGATCCCCAAGTATCTCTATATGAGTATTTTATCACAATTGAATTAGCGGTTTGGCCCTGATTGCGTAAAAGACGGACAGACAGACAGACAGACAGACAGACAGACAGACAGACAGACAGACAGACAGACAGACAGACAGACAGACAGACAGACAGACAGAGTTACTTTCGAATTTATAATGTAGGTATGGATTAATTACTTTGTATGTCTTTTTAAAATATAACAGAGAAATCAATAGAGACATAAGAATACGATACACGAATGTAACATATATTTCTGTATTAAGTATTTGCCCTTTCCATTCGGCCGTCTCAAAGATTATGAAGGTGGAATAAACGTAGCGCAGCGTCGTCAGCTTGATTAGTTTTATTCATTCGGATTGAGGCGATGTTTTAGTTTGCTCGAGCAGAAAATCTTGTAATTGGGACGGAGCGAAGGGGACAGGGACGAAGGCAATATTCAAGAAAATATTTTATCTGTTAATCCACATTCAATATGTGTGTATTTTCTTGTATATTCTTTTATAGGGTAATGTACTTTGCGTTAACCTTTTGCTAAAGGTACTTACAATCAATCATTGTGTTGGTTCTGAGTACAAAGCCCACTTAGTGTTATTTTTAGATCTTCTCAATTTCGTTAGATAAAGCGGACACATGGACCTCTCCATCCGACGTAATTAAAACGTTTCTCAAATTACCAAATGCATAAAGTGATTAACCAGTAGTTGTTAATTATTCTACCCAGCAACAGTGGAGGGATGTGAGGAGGTAAAAATATTTTAACATTATTTTATCCTTTCCCCTTTTTTGTATAAACAATCTAATATGAAAGTAACTTCAATATGTTAAACGTGTACAAATATGTAAACTCATTTGTAATTATCATTTGCCACGTATGAGCTTATTTATATTGATTATTGATACTCATCAAAGAACATAATATTTTGCCAGTCGAACGGTGCTCTAGTGAATGATATCATTTTGTGTTTCCAAAGCGTCGAACCCGCCTTTGATCTGAATGTAATGTCTTGTGTAAATAACTCTATTTATATCAGCGCCCAAATCATTTCTTTTCATCTAAATATCAATAAGTGAATATTTTGAAATGTATTAATATTATATTAATATTCCATTGAAAAATGAGTGGTAAGAGAGGTAAGATAGGTAGACTCGTTTGACCTTCGAAAACACAGAATACCAAACCCACAAAATTCTGAAAGAAGGTAACGTCGAAAGCACGAGGACCCCTCGTAGGGCATGTATGAAGAGGTTGATGAAAGTGGACGAGGCAAAAGAGGTATGTAGGGACCGTAGCGTTTGGCGCTCCGATCTCTCTGACTACCCCGCTAGGGACACAGCGTGTGCATTATTAATATATATAGGTTGTAGCAGTGATATATTTAGGTATGTATGATGGCTGTAGGTTTAAAGACTTGACGTAAATAAATATAATTTTTTTGACATTAACCAAATAAATTAAACTGAAAGTAATATACGTAGAAAATTAAAATTTTAGCAAAATGGCACATTCTTGGATTACAATCAGACACTGTCACCATGAACGAGATGGTCAGGTATCTTTCGGGGAAAAAATTATGTTTGAATTATCCATCTTTTTCGCTCTGGTAAGACAAAATTAGACATTGATTTTCACAACTTAAAAAACAATGTTTAACGCACAAATTCGAAAGGAAAGCGAAGAATGTAATGTCTCTATATCTCTGCTGTGTAAAAAAAACCTAAAGCTGAAAGATGGCAGCTAGGGCTATTTAGGCTTCTAAGATTAAAAAGCAACGGAATGAAGTTACGTTTTTTTTTGTTCTCTCTTTGTATGTACAAATGATGTAGCGTCTAATACGTCAAGTTTAGGCAGTATAAAAATATTGCAGAAGTAATTTTAACTGGAACAGATAATAAAAATATATTTGAACGTTAAGCTTTTTCTTTTAATAACACACTGGAATTTTAAGTTTAAGACTTTTGCTAAGAATTCTCTTTGAAAACTTTGTTATATAAAGTTTACTTAAAATATTGTGAGCTAAAGAAGTAATATACGTAAGTAAGTATAAAGTTTAAAACATTAATTGCAAGAAGCTTGGAACAAATTATAAATATTGTAATCAAATGTAATATATTAAATGGATTTTATGGACAAAATCAATTTTATATAAATGTACTAGCGGCCCCGCGCGGCTCCGCCCGCTTTAACTATACGATTATTTACATAAAAATATTTGTGTGCATTTAGGTAACATTCGTTGATTATTTTAGTATGATTATCGATAGATAGCCATACTTTATTATAAATATTTCATTTTTTATCAAAATTATGATTTATTAATTGATCAGCAGAATATTTAGTAAAAATTTAGTATCACGCTGTATCCCGCACAATGTGGAAGGATATGCAAAGGGAATCTAATGCTAGCGCTACGTTTCCGAATTTTTGCCAAATTTTCATGACATTGCATGTTGAGTGGCGGTACTTAATTTACCAGAGATATATAATGACAATTAATTTCTCCGAGTGGGAATCGAACCTACCGCCGTCACATTAACATTCAGACGCTTGTGCCGTTGCGTCACGGCATCAATTTAATTAAACTATTTGTTCTTGGTATCTGGTGAAGCATTAACCGATTCACATACTCCCAGTCAATATCTAATAGCGTACGCGTGGACCCGTCACTAATTCAGAAGGGTTCTTCGCCTTCCACTGTGGCTTACAATCTTGACAACTATTTGTGTCCAAATTGAGCAGTTTAATTTCGTGAACTGATGCGTTAAATACGATACGTGGTAACAAGATTGGGGGTGTTAAGTGTGACTGTATGAGGGGCGTGTGACAGTAAATACTTTTGGGTCTCGAATTGATATCATTTGTTTTATATAACACTTATTAACTTCTCAGCTAATTCTCTCCTCATTTACACTTTAAGTAGCCAGAGAGAAGCTAGTGTAAAAGCACTCCGTTCTCCACCCACCGCCCTATTTTCGAGATATTGCGTGTTGAGTGGCGAAACATAAATTTGCGCTTTGTCTTGTTAACAGAGCAAACAAGTAAAAAGAAACTCGTTTTTCCCAGTGAGGATCAAACCCACGACCATCGTGTTCACTTGCTCTAGATACTAAGCTAACCAAATTATTAATTAAATATATTCATATCTAAACCAATGAATCAGTTATATTCTATAAATAAACACGCTAAAAGAGCAGACAAGTAGCTTCATTAAAATCATATTTGAATTTTCATTGAGTGGAAATATTGCACAGCATATTCTGACAGTTCTGCTTTTAAAGCTGACCACATTTTGAATCGCAACGAAAACCACATTCAACCAGTGGATCTATGAATGTTGGCTGTGAGGGACGTCGATACTTTAGTCTCGAACGACTGGCACGGCTGGTATTCGGTTATAAATGTGATTGCGTGGATTGAACAAAGTTAATATTATTTATTGTTGTAAAATATATAAGAAAATTTCAAATATCTATATCATAATATTACATCATGAAGCCTTTGTGGTGCAATACCACAGTGTCTGACTGCAAAAATGATGATTTAGATTTTGGGGAATGAATTTCATTTTTTCGCTCTGGTAACGAAACAAAGTATATCCTTGAGTTAGATCATACATACCGTGTTGAACGTAACATCTCGAAAATTAGGCAGAGAGTGGGGAACGAAGTATCGGAGTATGTTAGATTTCCTCTGTCTATCCTGATCTGTGGGAAAAAAAGTGAAACTGTCTACTTTATTACGCAGGTAAGTCCGATAAATTCTTTGGTACTTTAATAGTGTGGAGTAACTTTTTTAAAATGTAAAAAATTCTTTGGTATTCCAATTTCAACTCATCTTAAAGATACTGTGTTTTAAGTAAAATCCAACGTCATGCTTTATTTAATCAGAACTGAAATTATTTCGACAGTGAGCAGAGGTATATTTAAATGCACACTAAAGTATTCATCTTATTACTTTTCAGTAATGATAGTAAAAATAAGAAAATAAACAGAAAATCTTGTCACATGTAGAACCATATATTGAGTACTAAACGTACGACCACACTAGGTCTATGTTTACGTAATATTTTTATAAATAAAATGTTCATTGGTGAATTGTTAACTGAAAATCATTCTAGTTCCCGTATCCGCCAGATTGTTTGTAACGGTCACACAAATCTATAGATCTTGATGAAATTTGCATAGCCAGATTGAATTCTGAAAACAAATATGGGCTACTTCACACTCTCTGCAATTGAAGAGTACCAACGGAACAATGTGTCATTTATTAAAATACTTCGTCTAATAAAATTTTTAGAACATCGTGTATAGAGTTTTTAAACTACATTTCCAGGTTCCTTATGCCTATTCTGCTACATACGGGATACAACGTGAAGCTAAAAAATATTACTTCTAATAAAAAAATTGTAGTAGAGTCCATTTACTGAGGAAGGCTATAGGTTATATACATTATGATAAATATTTCAATATGTATATGATACGGGTAATGCTCGAAGATGTAGTAAACCTAAGATTACATGGAAGTATTTTGGGTTAAGTCCGAATAATTATTAAAATAAACGTTAATTCGGGATTTACCCATACTCAACTAGGTCTACCCAACTCGGGCTAATAATAGGTGATGCATCATTATAGATAATAAATAGTTCTACTGAAAAAAGTTCAAATGAAATAGTCAAAAACAAAGTGGAAATGGAGTGCTATACATGTATTAAGGCAAGTTCAAGTACCCAAGAAAGAAATTTGTGTGAAATTTATTGTACTTTTTATTAACTGAATTTGTTGTACTGTTCAAGAAAATATATAATATATAGTGATAATATATAATCTGCACGGTTGTGGTTAAAAAATCAATTTAAAAAAATAGAACCATCCATGTTCTGTTGGAGATTCGGTAAGAATCCAAATACGAGATGTTCATAGATATATATAGTATTAATAAGTTTTTTTAATTTAACTAATTAATCTAACATTACCAGCTAACGTCGGGTAGACGAGTATGGGTAAATCCCGATTTACAATTTATTTCAATATTTTTTCGGACTTAAGCCAAATTGCTTGGGTGATATTAAGTATAGCCGTGTAATCTTACGTTCACTCCATATTTCAGCATTACCCGTAACATATACATAATTCTTATTTATTTTTTTTTGACCGTGGGGAAAATTGTATGAAATGAAATAAAATTTATAAATGAAAGAATACAGTTTATGGAAAAATACGTATAAGAATATAAATAAATAAGGTAGCGAGGCTCAAGAGAGTCTCTCGTATATAATTAATAAGGGAAATGTATTGACTAACAATATAATCGGTCAGGAGTGCTCTCCACTTAGGAGTGGATTGAGATCAAATTCAGAGATTACATTTAATATAACGATTTCGACTACCGACAATAAACGACTAGGAAAGACTGTGGTTGATGATTAGAATAAACATTTATGTAATGGAAATAATGTAGGTTTAAATCAATTGAATAATAGAATGTTGATACTATTTCTGCAAGGATTGTTGTACACTGAATGCTACATTAATTATTATGTACGAATTCAAATTAAATGCTTTTATAACATACTACGTGCCATCTGCGATTTTGTTTTCGTGAACTATAACAGGTAAAAAAACAAAACAGACACGTGGGTCGTATCTTTTTAACCTGTTTCATAATTATTAACTATACAAGTATTTTTAATTTTACATGTTATTGAAAATGGGCTAAGAACTAGATGTTTAATTTTGTATCCAGCAAAAGAGAATTAATTCCTTAGAGAGTCCAGATATTTTTTTACCTGAGTTACCTAATGCTATTTTAATATTTATTACAATTGTTATATTTTTAAAGGCTGCTGTTTTTTTTTATAATTGTACGAAATTTCCAGAAGGAACTTTTTAAAAACTCGGAAAGGAGCTCGTAACGAGACACCTTGTAAATAAGTTTTTAGTTACAGAACATGCTGTCGGTCTTGATCAGCGAGTAAATATGTGAAATAAAAGACGTAATGGCCCCAACTTTCGGCTCACTTCGAACTTGTCAAGAGATTGGACATTTTTCTAACATGTTATTTGAAATTTCAGAAATTGAGCCGTCTGTTGATAAGAATAAGTTTGCGTTTCCTTCTATTCTTTTTTCGAGCTTTAAATAGATTGAATGTAGTGTTGAACAATGAAGTATGAGCTTCTGTTCAAACTTTACCTTAGAATTATCTGTCGTAACATTAAAAGTACTTGAATTTTACTACAGTCCCTGTACACATTATTTTACACAATGAGATTATAACAAACATAATATTTTTAGAGAAAAAATAGAGTAAAATATACGATAGATTACATTTACACCAGGGCATGTAAGCACAGAAATGATGTACACAGCTGTGTGCAAAAAATGAAACAAAATTGAAACCTAGTGTTACGATTCTGGGTTCTTCACTTTTTCTTAATTATTTTTATTTATTGTGTGTGATCTGATAGAAGTCAATGTTGCGCTTTCTTTATCAGAACAGATAAAAGAAAATAATTTAAATAAAATAATTGTTTAAGTGAGTTAGGTGCTACAAAATAAGCTATTAAATACTTTTAAAACATATCAACCCAAAAATAATATGAAAAATATGTACAAAAAACCAATTGAAGCGAAGAAAAAGCGTAGAGCACAAGATCGAAACATCAGCGTAAACTAGATGAAGCAAGAAAAGGCGGCGTCATCGATAAAGTGACGCCTTTTAAAAGCTCGCAGATTCCCATTAGGATTTTATCTCCGCATAAACATAATGTTTCATAATAATCCCGCGGGAAGCTCTCTCAGGCTGAGTTGAAAGCTCGAGAGGATTTAATTCGGTCCTGGAGATCTGTTATCTAATAACTTCGATTCGCTTCACTCATTGTTGTAAAATATAAAGTGACGATTTTGTTATATCTGTACAATAGCAGGGATGTGATTACATTGTGAAAAGATTGGTTTTGTGATTCGTTTTTTTTTTATATAGGTAGTGCAAAGGTTTTTTTGTTCACTTAGGGTAATTGAAATTGTGTTAATAACTTACTATTGAATAGTAAAAAAACTAAATGTATTATTTTTAGAACACCTAACACGAAAGTTGTTAAAGCCGATGTACTCTTGAATGGTGAACCCGTAGATCCTGTCGATTCTACGGTATTTCTCGGTATCACCATAGACTCCAAATTACAGTGGGGACCCCATATTGATGGATTGGCGAGTAGACTTAGCTCCGCAGCTTTCGCGGTCAAAAAAATTAGATCATTAACTGACGTAGAAACGGCTCGACTTGTTTACTTCAGCTACTTCCATAGTATTATGTCCTATGGGATTTTACTTTGGGGTAATGCAGCCGGTATTCAATCGATATTTGTCCTGCAGAAGCGAGCTATTCGTGCAATCTATAACTTAGGCCCTAAAGACTCCTTAACCCATTTAGACCCATACCTTAACTAGCAGTAAATAAAAGGATTTTTAAGTAATAATTGGTAGATATCGATGTAATAAAATAAAAAATGTAAAAAAAAATATAATTTTACTTTATTTTAATATTAAAAAAAAGCCGTCCTCAAATGGGGCCACTGGGCTCAAGTGATATGAAAACTTTCAATACAATTTTTTTCGACGCAAAGTGTTTTACAACACTTTTTGCATTGCCAACGTTGCCTTTTTATGGCACACTGCACATCCTAGTTGCTGGGAAAGTTTTTGGGGGTAGTGGCCCACCCCATCATACTGCACACTTGGCACTGCAGAAGCTGCTATTTCCGTCTCTCAAATAGTGACGAGTGATGTAACGACGAAAATCGAGCTGATCAATCTTGTTTGTATTGGTTAGTAAGTGTAGGCGCCATAAATTTGCAACAGCGAGATCCAGCAGCTATATGAATAAAACCCACCACTATTTTTTACCACGTACAGCAGTAGGATACATGGAAATAGATTGATCCGCCTGATCCACCCCGGCCATACCCTTGTTACAGTTTTGAAAAACATGCGGAATGCCAACGTCCATTTTTTTCTTTTCTACAGCATTGGAATGCTGTAGAAAAGAAAAAAAATGGACGTTAGCATTTCGCACGTTTTTCAAAACTGTAACAACCTCTGGGAAAAGTAGAGATGGATCTCTACTTTACCCAGAGGAAGAACGCTGTCGAAATTTGACCCCATTATGCAGACGCTGTTGTCAAACCATCACACAAATAAAATTTGGTTGACAGCCTGTCGTAAATCTCTAAGCAATGAGTAACTAGTAAAGAAATTATCGAAGTATATGACACGGTCATTAGTGTTGGTATCCAGTTTGTTGAGTAATTGTTTGACTACTCTTGTACCCAACAGCTCTGTAGGATTGGCTGCTTGAGTTTTTCCACAGTAGAAGTCGTTTGTCGATTGTCTCTATTAGTAAACACTTCCACCCTGTCTGGTATGTCTCGTGGAATAGCAGTGCTTTGTATGTTGTCATCATCTTTTTCTTTTTCATCGGTAACCACACTTGATTCTGGAGGCAGACCAACTAAATCTACCTCTCCGACATCTTCTTCTTCAATAATTACAGCTTCAATTTCTTCTTGAAGACTCTGGTATTTATTGCAACCGATAAATGTCCTACATGTCATTATGAATTTGAGATGGATCTACCAATAAAAAAATATTTTTTTACTTCTGATGTGCCCATTGGCCCTAATTGGGGACAGCATAGTAAAATCTAAATTTATCTTATTACAACTCTTTTTTTCTAATTAAAAGTAATTATATTATATAATATAGTATGTAATTGAGTATGTTTTGTACCAAAACAAATGTAACTAGAAGAAAAAGTTAAAAATAAAAAATACTTACTTTGTGCCTTCACTAATTTATGCAACAGCTCCACAAAATGCACAAAATGAACAATTATAAATGTTTTTTAAATGACTTTTACGGCCACTACATAAAGATACACTATTTTTCGACACAGTTGTAGACATAAACTGCATAAATATTAAAATATAAAAACAACGAGGGTACTTTTATAAATGTCCCCATTTGGGCACGGCGGGTCTATATGGGTTAAGGCAAAAGTTTAAAGAAATTAATATATTGACAGTTGTATCGCAATATATTTTTGAAAATGTGATGTATGTTAAGAAAAACATTAATAATTTTACCAAAATTGGTGATTTTCATAATATTAACTCTAGAAATAAGCATAATCTTGGTGCACCTGTAACTCGGTTGCATCGAATCCGTAATT
>JAATLQ010002033.1:0-17024 GCA_013421005.1 Heliconius erato x Heliconius himera
ATTACTAACCATCTATGTTAGGTATAATGTATATATTAATTTTATTTATTTTTTTTATAGGTGAAGGCAATTTTTAACTGGATCTTTTTTTTTAACATGCATTCTCCTATTGTGTAACATTATCTCTTTTACCGTACAACCTCCTTCGTGTTTTCTCCATACAACGTGACATTGGCGAAGTGATATGTGCTCTACTGGCACGCTCGGAACGCCATAATCGAAGAACCAAACCAAACCATATTGGCAGATAAATAGGAAAGTGGCATACTTCATAAAACACAAATTTAACAATATTGCTATTTTTTTTCTTAAATTTTTTCGAAAATTTTATATAAGTTTATCTTTACATTTTATAGGTATTTATTAAAGCTTTAGGTTATATACTTATTTGAGGTTTAAACAAATAATCAGGCATTTGTAGCAAGACTTTTTTAAAATTAATAAATGAATACTATGCCTTCATAATACTATGCAAATTGCAAGAAGTGCTTGCCAAAATTCATAATTGTAGGTCCACGTGAGTACCCTATAGGTTTTGATTACTTGACGAATCTCATACAAAATGTACAATAACTTATACATAAATGCTCGTGTTTTTTTTACGGCTTAACTTAGAAGCTTGATTTTTTCTGTGCTTTAAGGAACCGCGGACCAGACCACTTGATTTAAATTTCAAATTGGCACCTCCACGCGATACACACAGACGGATAACAAATAACGATCCTATAAAAATTACAGTACAAAAATCTGAAAAGAGATATACGTCACACAGTGCTCTTGGCACGGATTTCTAAAACGTGTCTTTAATGCACTAAAAAGAATATTGATAGTAGGCCCTATCGAACTTAATTTTCTTAAATTTGGAATTAAGCCCCTTTTCTATTTAAATGCCAACGTAGAAGTAGGTAATATGTTACATGATTTACATAGGATAAAAATAAAAGGAACTAAATTAGTTAGTTGGAGAAAACAGCGAAACACAGTATTCTGCTGGTGTACTTTCTTGCAGAAATATGGTATCTACAAAAAAAAAATAAAAGTAAATATACGCGTAACGGTTTAATTTATATACATTATCGTCTTATGCTTTATGAGCTAAAATTAGTTCACTATACTATATGCCTAGTAGGTATTATAATTTTTTTAATTAGGTAGAGTATTTATTAATATATGATGATAGTTTTAAGGATTCCGTTCCTCAAAAAGAAAAAAAGGAACCCTTATAAGTTCTCGTCTTAGCAGACAGACAGAGCGGAAACATAATATCAAGCTGAAATTAATATCAAATAATTTGGTCTACGCCCTTAGGGTAAAAAAAATTCTAGATTAGAATCTAGATTTTCACCGCAATCAAAATATACGAGCTAAATGCTCATTAATAGTTTTTTTTACATTAGGAATTCGAATTCAAAACATATAAGGTACTTCCCGTGGACCTACAGTTATGAAATATAGCATAAAATGAGAATTATATTATAAAAAGTATATAATAAAATATCCGAAAAGTAAAAATTTATAGGTTCATAAAAATTCAAAATTCATAAAAAAAAAACATTTCAATGTATATCATTATTATCTTAAATTTGACAACTTTTATAAGTTGTAAATGAAACTCTTTAACCAAATGGACGGCGTATATTTCGACTAGAGACCAGCGTGCAAAGGCATATTATTTTTCACTGGTCTATAGAATTGACTTACTTTCACAAGAAAGTAAAGAACAATCTTGTTAGGATTGAGAATTGTTTTTTAAGAAGCTCTTCTTAAGATGTTGCCAATCTTGTCTAACATCCTTCACATGTGATAGAAATGCCGGCTGCCTCTCTACCGTGGGTGGCTTGTGGGTCTTCTGACAATGCTGGCTGGAACTGGTAGCTTGTTCTGTTTAAGGGCATTCTTTACCTGTCGAAGCTCGTACTCTAGGTGTTCAGCGTCGCAGAGTTGGTTGCAGTCTGAAAAAAAGTTTATATATATATAGACACAAATATTTAACACTTTTAAATTTTGTAGCTTGAATTTCGTTTCTATGATGTTTAGTGAAGCTTATTTTGTGATAATACAATAAAATAATTTTATAATAATTACAATAATATATCATATCCTATTGTTTAATAAATTGTAATTCCTTTGTAATAAAAAAAAGACATATACATTTATAGCTATATATTAGCTTATAGCTAATTATTAATTTTCTGATACATTATTATAACTAATTATTAATATTTTCAGATCTTCGCTCAGGCACCAAGGTCAGTGCTCGGTGTTTTTTGGATTCCGCCACTCAACACGCATGCCTCGAAAAATTCGGCAGAAAGTCGGGAAAGGAGTGTCCTAACAGTAGGTACAGCGTGAAGCTGATTATTATAACCAAACATTAAAAGAATATTATTTTGACACGGTTCGTTGCAACTCTTACTTTCTTTTAATCGTAAATATCCGTAGTTCCTTATATTGTATCCTCATATATAACATAATATACTGATGTGCGTGCAAATATATCGTGTGCAAAGTTACCTTACACCCTCTACAGGTGTCATTAGAGACAAAAATCCTACAATAATATGCGAATGCACATACACTAACGAGCAGAAACTGCTCGTTCGTGAGTGAAATGTGGGACTAAAACGTTCTAATGACGCACGCAAAGACGCCTACTACTACACATTTTTCTACTCACACATAAATCTGAACCGCACATAAAATGAATAACATACGTAGTTCTCGCTTTTTTCATACATTTTATTGGAGAAATTGGCTTGGAAAATTGTTCTCCATCATTTCAAGTTCAGTTACGTAAGCCAGCGTGCAGGAGAATTGGTGCGGAATGGCGGATGTTTGGTGGTGCAAGTCGGTGAAGCGACTCGCCGTTATAAGCTCGCATCGGTTCCATCGACCATCAGTTGACGCTAGGCCACCCTCATAGGCGTTAATTTTATCCTTTTAAGTGGAGTGTAATTAAATTGATAGAAAATATGTGCGCTTCATTTCGGATAGCTGTTGTACTTCTCTGTGCGGCTGTTGCCTCCGGTCATGTTCACGGTCATAGAAGGTTACGTCGGATGGACACAGAGGACTATTCCGAGAATGAAGTTGAAAGTAATAGAGCAGACGAGACCTCCTGGTGGCCATCGGCGGAGTTCGCTATTTTACAAAAATTGTATGAAGATTGTAGTGCGCAAAAACATTTAACAATGTGTCTTAAAGGCAAAGCTCTTGTAGCTTTAACGAGAGCAGTGGAACAGGTGATTTAGTGTTCACAGTGATTTTATTGTGTTAAGTGAATTCGATGTGTTTAAATCTTTTTATTATCATACACAGGAAAGTGTACAGCTTGCTGATGGGCTTACATTGGTTAAACAAGCCGACACGCCAACCTCTGTAGCAGAGCCTCGCTTCCTCCCGGGAATGACGATGGAGGACAAGCTCGATACGATGCTACGTACTCGATTCGAGCAATTATTAAGCACTCATACTGTTTCTATGGATTTAGCTTCAGAGGGCAGAGGTAGAGGTGAGTAAATAACATGAATCTGTAAGTATAGCTTTATTGTTACATGTTTAAAGTAATTTATGGTTTTAGGAAAGAAAGTTCTACCTTACTTACTGCTTGGAATTTTCACGACCGTTAGTATCGTGGGAGGTATAGCTTTAAAGACGTTAGCGGCCATTGCTGGCAAAGCCTTAATCGCCAGCAAGGTGGCGCTCACAATTGCTGGTATTATTGCCCTTAAGAAGTTGTTCAGCCATGATGGCGCCACCGGTGAAACTACTTTCCAAGTTCACGCAGATGGACACCATAGGTATGTAAAGAGATAAAATATTTATTATTGCTTATTGCTTTGAATTATTTTTATATGTTGTCTAAAATATTTTTGCTATCTTTAGTATGCAATAATCTTTAAAATGTTAAAAATATTCTTACAGTTAGTTGGTTTTAAAGTTTGTAAAAATATAAATATACTGCCTATTAAAAAAAAACATTTTGAATAAAAAATACCTAGGCATTTTATAATTTACCTCATTAATTGTAATTAATTCGTTTATTTTATTGTTCTCATGAATTTACACTGTAATAAGAAATATTATATAAACAATAAAAGTGAAAAGAAAATGTTCTTAACTTTCGTTAATTCAATATTTTGTAATTCTAGTCTTTAATTCGAAGGCGAAACCTATATGTTGTGAGGCCAGCGAGGTCAGGCAGCGTGGACCCTTATCGCTTCTACGCGGAGCAGATGCAAGCCAGCGAGCGCGCGTAGCCGCGTGGGACCTGCACTAACACTTCCGGCCCGCCGACCTCGCTACGACCCTACGCTGTTAACATACAAAGTGACCTCAAACCAAAGTTCTGTCCATCTGATGGACATCAAAAAAACCCAATCCACCACCACCTTCGCTCGTATCTATGTCAGTTAATAATTTATTGTAATTTATTTACTCGGTTTTAGATATTTATTTTTTAAAAATATATTATGTAAGGAAAAAAATAAAAACAATAATACATAATGCGTTGTTATTTCTCTAAAGTAATTTATTAATTTAAGGTGTAAAGATATATAAATATAATGAACTCATTACAGAGTAATATAATCATTTCTTCGCATTGGCACCAAGGCAAAAGCCCGGTGTTGAGTTCTGCCACTCAACACGCAATGCCTCGAAAAATTTAGCGGAAAGTGTGGAAGGGAGTGTCTTAGCACTACGTTCTCTCTGTCTGCTATGTATTTGGGATACAGCGTTAGGCTGATTATTTACTACATATAATTTTTTCTTATAATATCCTTTAATGAAAGGTTACAGGTAAAACAAAATACATTTACAATTAAATTTTTCAAATGATTATCCTAACAAATGTTATCTAAATAGGTACAAAACTACATACATACATACATATAAATATGTATGTCAATAATATTGAATTTATTCCAACAACTTTAAATTAATAATACACATCCGCTTTCGTTACACGCTCTAATGAACAGAGGAGTCAAGAAATATGTTCAGATTTTCCACTTATGTGACTGCAGTCGTTATAAATGTGGAAAGTAGAAAGTTTTCACTGAACATGCATGCACAGATACTGTTACAACGTCTAGCCGTTTCCGATTCCTTTTTACATTGATATTAGAAGGAATTTTTGTTAAGCAGTCTCTTTGTGAAGCAATCCGGTAATATCGAGCGCTGCCTCAATTATCTACTTCAGTTGTTACACTGTTCACATAAACTAACAGATAACTAGGTATTTCCATTGAGGAGGGCAGTGATAATGCAGCGCAGTGTGGTATAGCGTTTGTTCGGCTGCGGAAGGTCAGCTCGTTGATTAGTCGGGCCCGGGTAAAGGCCGACCACATTGCGCGTTTGTGCTCCCGAACGGTGTTTATAATGCAGATATGTGTTTGCCCAATCGCTGCACGCTACGTTGGCTATATGGCATAGTTAATGCGGCTCGAATCTCTTTGCATACGCAAATATAGGGCGGGCGGTCCAGCTCTGATTAAGCGGTACCATGGCGGTGATGTTGGCTTCATTTCTGTTTTAGAAGCAACGTTACGCTTGATTAGTTTTCCGCATTTTAGACTAAATTTGGTGCTGTCACACAAAAGTCTCGATTTGTTATTTTGTTTTTAATGTACTGGAAACTTGGTTATAAATCTTAAAAGGAGCTCTACAAATTTTGCAGTAAAGGTGTATGTAATACGTAAAATATGTATATACAATATACATGCGTTTATTTCTGTCTTATTACATAATCCTATATACAGAATTTGAGATAGGAAATCTCAAAGGACTTTACAGGACACTGTCAGCCACTGGTGCATTAGCCGACATCATCTACTTATCCTGCTTAGTTGTGCATCAATAGCCGCCTTCAATATTTAATGATCTCCGTCTCAAATTAGACCACTACGTATGACCGTATACAGAGAACAATTTATATCTGAAGATTTGACAGTAAAAATATAAATGGCATACATTATTTTTTATTTTTCAATAGGAAAATGGCGCCAGCTATTTCGATCATAATTTCTTGTAAAGCTTAAGTGAAGCGACCACCTCCTAAGCCGCCACTGCGATAGGCAATCAGCTACATTTAAGTTACAAGACATAAAAATTATATATTTATGCTACCCGAGCATAAATATATTATTTATATCTTTTAAAACTTGTCGTCATAATTTAACAACATATTGCAACATAATATATGACTAATTCGTAACATTTTAGAAGAAAAAAAAATAGATATAACGTTTTCGCGTTACTATCATATATTTAAATTATTAAAATTATTATAACGAGTAAAATTTGACATCCCAATATATTATAAATATTTTTTTATCTTTATTACATAATGCAGCTTAGTTTTAAAACAGGCTTTATAAAAAATAAAATAATTTTATGACAAAACTACATAACAATTAAATTATTTTGTAGTTATAATAGTCTAAAAGAAAAGGAAGACTACTGTAAAGTAAAGTATTTTTTGTATTAGGTACGTGTATGGACATAGCATATGAAACTGCGGGCGTCAGTCGTACAGCGAAGTTACTTTACGGGCGAATGGTCAAAGTATCCGACATAAACCTATTTTGTTCTCTTCTTATATTGGATGTACGCTCCCTTCTTCAGCCGCCGCGTTGCCGACCGTTGTCCTTTGAACTAGGGCTGCTGGAAACTATTTTTATTTGTGTCTAAATAATAAATACATAAATCTAAAATGGTACATGTTTTGTTAACAGAAATCAAAAAGATTTTTTTTTGCAAAGATAGAAATCATTTGTATAGATAATAATAATATAGTCATAGATAATTTTTAGCTTAATTGTGAGAAAAGATCATCCGGTGTCAGTGGTCTGGCTTTTTATTTATTGTTTAATTATTAACTTTTTCAATTTTTATAAAACCTGGTAGACTGTCAAACACAATTAATTTAATTAAGTACAGTAATGCTAAACAATTATTGGTTAACAAATTAAAAATTTATGGTCGGTAAGTCGATCTGTAATGTATAATTATGTACAACAAAATATAAATTGAAGACGTGTTCATACTATCTGACTTTATTTAAAAATATATAATTTTAATAAATCTATGTTATGTTATTTTTTTTCAAAGACTTATACTTAGTTTAACAAAATTAATATAATCTTACCAATAATAATTTTAAATTCATGTATTTTTTTAATTAAATGGCGTTCAACCCTGAGCTTGGGCGGACTGTGAGGAAGTTTTGTTGGGAATTATGTTGGTACGTGCCAAAGCCATTATTGCTGCGAGAAAAGTTCATCAATTTCATTTCTATCTCTGTACACGTCCAGCGCTCTCGCTTCGTGCTCCATATTAGATACATTATACCTACACAAGACTGCATTATACCTGTAGGTATATAGTGTACATTTATATACGTACATAGCACAATATTTATATGAATACTGATTTAAGAGGCCGTCGTAGCGCAGCACAAAGGTGTGACTGTTACGCGACGTTTGTGAGTTCGACCCCATTTGGGGGAGTGAACTATTATGTATTAATATTTTCATTTCTTCGTTCTGGCACCAAGGCAAAAGCCCGGGTGTTGAGTTCCACCATTCAACGCGTAATGTCTCTGAAAATTCGGCGGAAAGTGGAGAACGGAGTGTCCTAACAATAGGTTCCCATTGCATACACTGTTATATGCGGGATACAGCGTGAAGCTTTAAGAAAATATTGATTTATTATCTATCTGTTTACCGTATCGTAATTTCATTGGGATTTATACGAAGAATATCAATAGAATCTTAAGAAACAACAAAATCAATTTTCATCTAAAATGTCATTTACCATTGATGTATGGACGTCTATTGCTGATAGGAGTTATTAACGGAGTCACTTTTAGTTATATAAACAACGAATGATAGTATCGATATGAAGCCCTCGATTTTATTTTTGCTTTGCCCACATTTTGAACCTTGCAAGACTTATTAAAGATCTTAGCATTACAGACTGAGAACAAGAACAGCAATATGAGGACTATGAAGACGAAACTGAGAAAGATGTAGAATATGTGCCAAATGTTGCTGACTCACGTACAGCAATAACAAAATTAGCATTTCCAGTAAAATAAAAAGAAGTGAGATATTGAAGAGGAAGTTTCAGCCTGCTTGTGAAACACTGAATCCCATACTAGATTGTCGATCGAGATGAATTCCACACATGATATAATTGGATTTGGTTTAAAAGTGAGAACTGGCAAATAATAATAGGCTAATAAGTATTTGCGAGACTTGCAAGACTCTTTCTCCAAGACCAAGACCAAGACTGGGAGCGGAATACCAAGACCAAGTCCAGGTGTCCTAGTGATGCAAGACCAAGACCAAGATTGATTAAGTCTTGCATGCATTTGGGCAACACACAGCTTTTAAATAATCAGCAATTTCAACAATATGTTTTCGTGACAAGATTTTTTTTTATTTTATATTTTATAGTATTATATATTCATGCTAATTATGCTGAGCGAAGCTCCACCCGCCGTAAACAGCATGTGGCAGATCCTAGTTTTTATTATAGTTACTTTTTTTAATACTTATGTGCATTCATTAATCAATGCTACGTACAACATTAACGATTATAGCAAATAAACATGTTAATGCACTTTCTTTTAACAGTTCTCAGTTCATATGGTCCACTGGGTGTTAACATATTATAGACAAAGAAACGTATTGATTTTATCTACGCATAGTTTATACTAATTATATTCACGCAAACGTGTGACTGTAAACGCGACAGACTGTAAGTTCGATTCCTACTCGAAAAAATTAAATATTTAAAATTTTCATTCGCTCTGGTAACGAATCAAAGCGCGGCGTTGAGTTCCGCCCCTCAACACTTGCGTGTTAGCGTACCTCCAGAATTCGGCGGAAAATGGCAAACGAAAATGTTTTAATGAAAAACAGAGTGTTTTAACATTCCCAGGTTCCTTCTGCCTACTCTGCTATGCACAGGATACAGCGCGAAGCGAAAATAAATAAAAAAATATATATAATATTGTACCTAGGTATACGATAATAAATAGAGTATCAGCTTCATCGAAGTTCATACGAAGATTTTCTTACATGCAAAAGAAAGTAGTGAAAGTAATTGGAACACACACACGCTTGTCTGTGCAAATGGAATTATTGCAAGGTGCATTTGAAATTGAATTATAAGTGTCCGACTTTCTAATTTTCACTTTTCACAATTGGGAATGCTTGGAAAAAAATGTTCATGACGCTAGGATATTAATTAAATTAATTGATTATTTTTCAGCTATTTGCTTTCTCACGTAACGGCGTAAGCAGAGATGACATAGTGTTAGTTACATTGCGTTTTGAGTGGCGGAACACAACCCCGCGCTTTGTCATTATAATCTATTGTGTGTTTATTTATAAGTTAAAATGTCATATTTTTGATAATGTTTTAATTACTAACTGTATAGGTACATATTTTATAAACCGTTGCGATGTTTTGAAAAGGAATTTGAAGAATAAATATTTTTTCTTACGTCCTCAGTTTAATCTAAAACTTAATTACATACATATGATAATAAATAAATACATATAATAATCAATAATAATAATTTATTATAAATTATTCACATTAATCATTCACTATAGTTAAATAATTCAAAACTATTTGTCAAAGTTAGCAGATTAATAGCACAATTATACAATTTGTGCTGATTTTCAGTGGACGCCGTTGCGGTTTGTGTACCAAAATTAGGATACAGGTAAAACGTGGACCAACTAGTTGATTGCTAGATTAGATAATGAGAGTTTGTTTTGGTGGTATAGATATACGTGTATTATGAGACAGGCGGTTTATATAATTTAAATTATTTTTATATGAGTTATATAGAATTGACAAAGGTAGGTAAAGAATTTGTTGAAAAAAATCGATGCTCGAAGTATAAAAAATAAAGTCATGGCCAGTCGTGGCGCAGTGGCACAAAGTGTGACTGTAAAACCGACTGGTTGTGGGTTCAAGCCCCACTCGAGGAGATTAAATATTTACTTAAATTTATATTTCCATTTCTTCGCTCTGGTTTCGAGATTAGGCGCGGCTTAGAATTCTGCCACTCAATACGCAATGCCTCCAGAATTCGCCAGAAAGTGGGGAACGGAGTGTCTTAACACTAGGTTTCCTCTGCCTACCCTGCTGTGTGCGGGATACAGCGTGAAGCTGATTATGTACAAATTATAAAGGTAGGTAAAGACTTTGCTGTAAAAGTTCGATGCTGTTACATCGAACTTTTACAAGAAGTGTTTTATTAGTGCTCGAAGTATAAAAAATAAAGTAAATAAATATATTTTTTTAAATCGTATGTAAAAAAGGTATTTATCAAACCTAAGTGAATCATGTGATTAATCTTATATACGTTTTGTTTAATATAATTTATGAAGAAGATTTTGTTGAGCACATAAAAGAATCAGGTCGTGGATCATTATCAAGTTTAATAGGTTTTTCCGCAACGTTGGCTTATTCCCATTGCAAATTCGCTTTGAGCGCACGCACGGTACTTTCACACGTTATGAGTTTAGTAGGACACCTGTCTGCATTGTGATCAAATAAGATATAGTTCATACTATTTTTTATACGCTATGTAATAAAAAAATATTATTTATTTATTTTTGCTTTTATTACACTACGGTATATATATGGATATATTAGTAGTATATATCCTATCTCATTATAATCTATCAGTTTTAATAATTTAGAAAAAGTATGATAACATGAAACATTTTAAAGTTTAGGGAAAATTGAAGATTATAATTTTTCTTTTAGTTTAATCTTGATTATTTAAAACTTTCTTAAATCAATTTTCAATTGCCAAATTGCAAGAAAGACAAGAAAGGCAAGAAAGAGAAACTGCATTTTGTGATATTTAATAGCAAACAGGAAATGAAAATGGTGCCTTCAAATCAGGATTGCATTTTTAACTATTGCGTGTATAGAAACTCTTTAATTGCGCCTCCCTTACATTTTTACTACTTATACGTAACGTTAAATACAATTGTGACATCGTATTAACCATTCATATAATTTTGATAATATTTCGGATTACCATGGGGAGCTTCAATTAGCTGTGGCTAGGGTGTTCAGGTGGCCGTCGTCGGTCGCGACTGCCCGAAGACCTCCCAGGGAGGCCAGCTAACAGACCTTGACTGATGTATGGGTCCTTTGAACACCTTATCCCGTGGTGATAACGTTCAGTATCGCACATCCCAATTCTAATGTAAACCTTGTTGACCACCACCCTCTGGACGTTAGTACCGGCCGTCATTATGTGTCATTAGTTTTGCGACACTGACCAAATGACTGGTCTGTTATATCGAATGACTCATTCCGTTCGTGATTAGTCTCTGTGATTTTCTAAATGCACAAAAGTAATTTCAAGCCAAATCGACTTGTAGTTAATGTAGGATATCTGTACTTATTCTAAACTAGCCGTTGTTTGTCCTTATTTAAATAAATTAATGGCTTGCAAAGAGATTTTATTGTATTAAAACTAAAATTAGCAAAAAAAATTATACATTTTGTTTAATTATTTCCTATAGGTTCATAGTGTCTTATTATTTCATAAAAAAAGGTATATTATCTTTAAAAAGAATAAGGTATCTTCATAAAACTGTTTTACCTTTTTAAAATGAATTCATTGTAAGGTGGGCATCTAATGGAGGCAAACTAATTTACGGCGCCGTCTTGTGTACAGAGCGAGCTATCTCCCGCCCTAATTATCTCATATATTACCCTTAGTAACATAAGTGACACGTTATTGGAAATTTGCCATAATGTGCATGGCTTCGTTATTTAAGCATATCTTATCTTTTATACTTGGAAAAGTGGTTTACAGGTAAGCAGGAGTAATAGGTAAATAACACGAATGATATCTATATGCTACATGTTATGGGTTCGATTCCCACTTGAGGAAATGAAATATTTAATATTTTAATTTTTTTTCACACTGGGGTAGAGGCAAAGCGCGTCGTAGAGTTCTGCAACTTAAGACGCAGTGCCTCAGGAATTCAGCGGAAAATAGGAATTGGAATATCTTAACCCTCTGCCTGCCCTGCTATGTGCGGGAAACAGCGTGAAGCTAAAAAAATGTGTTAATATAAAACACACACAGCTAGTAATCTAACTATGTTTAATTTTATTATCACAACACAGAATTATTTTAAACCGGTGCTATTTCTTTAAATTCAATTTAAATCAATAAAAACACCAGACGTATAGTTCATCAGCGTATAACGTAAAGTGTATCCGAAGGAAAACATTTAATTCCCGGCGGAATATAATCGGCCGTTTGTAATTTATATTGTCTGCTGCAGAGGCGAGTCCCGCTGCACATTCATTTATTTTATATGCCATTTACAATTGTCGGTCGATGGTCAAGGGAGAGGTGAGGGATGAGGCAGGGAGGCTGGACGACGTTGCCTCGCGCATTATAAAACCGTGCGGTCATCTGCGAAGCCCGTAATAGAAGCCGCTTGGATGAATTGTAAGCGAGCGGCGTATGGTTCTCGTATCTGTGTTTTATCACTTTCTTAGATTTGTATGTTAGTACATATATGCGTGAGTAATTATCTTTTAATATATTTTAATTATTAAAAAGCCGAATCTGAATTAAAATTCTTTATTATTTATTTAAAACAAAATTAAAAATGAAAACATAAATAATATATTTTTTTATTTTGTAGTAGTATTAATATGATAGAATTAATTAATAGAATTACGGGTCGATCTTAGGATCATAGTACACACTTGTTTTCATTGAAGAACACTTAAAATTAAAAGTTACTATTATAATTTTTTTTTCATTACACTTAAAACTTTTTCACTAAAATTAATAATTTTTTTTTCTAGTCCGATTTGTAGAGCAAATCGGTTCTTCTGTCACTTGCTGGGTGGTGGGTGTATCGTGACTGAATGTATTCAAATTAAAAAAAGAAATCTATCTCAATTTCTTTTAGCTTTACGCTGTATCCTCTACATAGCAGGATAGACAGAGGAAACTTGGGAACCTTATGTTGTACCTAGCCTCATTACCTTCCCATTGCGAGGAAATGAAAATATGAAATATGTCATTTTCTCGAGTGGTAATCGAACCCACAAGCTGCCGCGTTTACATTTGCACTTTTGTACTTCTGCTTCTGATAGACTTTGAAATTAGAAATATACGGTTATAATTTTTCTGGCGCTAATTATCATGAAATTGACAAAATAAATTTTAATTTAGAACATTTCGGGTGTCTTAAAATTTTGATATATATATAATCGGTCAAGTGTGAATCGTCGCTTACCGAGGATTTCGTACTAATTTCACAATTGCTAGACAACAAGAAGTTCAACTTTTAAAATTTGACAAATTCAAGTTTCATTACATTTTACATGAAATTAACTACACATTTAAGATTGTAATAGATTTTTTCAGTAGACCTACGAATTACATATTATCATTTATTATTTTATTTTATCTTTATGAAGACACTTCCACAAGTTGTTAAAAAAAAAGTCTTGACAGGCATGCTACAAAGTGATCCGTTTAGGAATTCCATTTTCCTTTTACTTACGGAACCATTAATTTAAACTCACCATTGTCCCTAATAAAAAAACAATAAAAAAATAAACCTATGCCTACCTATTTACTATTTAAATTTCGCTATTTTAGGAGTCAATGATAGTCTGAATGATTTTAAAAAATGTTTAGCTTTTGTTTAGTGTATTTAGTATTTATCTGAGTATTAATATAAATTTTACCTTAGCTATTTTAACCGATTACATTATATGTCTTTGCGTGTCTATCTTTTATGCGTATCTTATATAGATTTTAATTTATGATATAGCAAATTGTGTTAATTTTATGACATTTTTTTTTGTATTTGGTAGAATCACTTACATAATATTCATATTAAATTTCAAAATAATAATTATACTAAAATACATACCTACATCGCCAACCGACTAAAAAAAATCAAATTTTCATCTCTAAAAATTACTAAACTACATAATCATTTTTTTTATTTGCATGCGTACAAAATTAATAAATCGTTACAAAAAAACGTCTACAGCGCATACAGATATCAGTTTATCGTCTCTCCTGAAAAAAGTATTTTTTTTGAGTTTGCTTAGATCAAATGCTTTTGCTTAGATCTAATGTGCGATATAATTTAAAGATATATTGTTCAAAAACGTTTACTTTTGATCATTATTAATACATTAAAATATTTCATAGAAACTTTCTTACTAAATAAAGAGAAAAATCAATGGCCATCTCTTAAGTCGCTGCACTATCCGCAGGAAGGCCGACTGAATCTATGAAATTTATTATTATATTATTAAGCCTTACACATAGCGGGGTAGCCAGAGAGAACGTAGCGGAAAACTACGCTAAAACGCGGTAAAAAATTTTATGACAAAATTTCTCAACAAATAAATGTTTCCTAAGAAGATGGTAATTTTGCTTTAATAATAATTACATCATATAGAGGCATATTCTACAAAAACTACTAGTTTAAAGCAATATTCATACATTAAGATATTGTTTTATATTTTTAAATACATAGGTACACGCTCATCTTAAGCATAGATATTTTCTTACTAGACGAAGATAAAAATCAATAGCCATTTCTTTAGTCGCTGCACTTTTCGCATGAAGTCGAACGAACGGCAGCCAAGAGGCTGAGTGCCTCTGTATTCTTTTGTTTTTTAATTATAACGCTGCGAGGGTGGGGGGGTCCCCCGTCAAGTTGAGTGGAGGTGCTTTCTTGTTAAGCGCGACGGGCCCTCGCCTGCTACGTGGGCCGGCCATTTATTTCGCAGAACTTATAACCTGACTGGCGTACTTATGAGCGTCGCCAATAAATATAGCAGTGACCGGAGGCCAGCGCGGCGGTCCTGGTCCCCTGGTGCCCGGCGGGCGGCGGGGGCGGGCGGCGAGAGCGGGACGGGGCGGCATTGTTAGCTAAATATCTAGGTGGTCAGTTGGGCGGGCGGGGGTCGGGCGCCGAAGACGGGCGGGGGCGGACGTGCGGGCCCGGCGCCGGCCGATGTATCGAGCGCGTATTGCAGACGCGGTCACGCGCTGCAATATTGCGTTCGCCCTGCGATATTGCCCCTCAGTAACTCAATTTGATAAATTGTGCAAAGTTCGCCGGCGCTGTATTGCATGAGCTCGATCGACACGTCGCTACGTCTAGATGTAATGAAATTTGCTTGTGTTCATTTAATCTGATGCTGTTTTCCGGATATTATGAAATTAAACGATAATGTTCATTTATTTTTTTTATGAGATTTTTTTAAAAAGTAGCATTATAAATATTCTTTATTTGTACGAAACTACTTTTAATGTTAAATTTTAAGATACGTTTGAGATATTTTTTTCATATTTTAGGTTGTAAAACGAATTAATTCTTAGAAAATAATATTAGTTAAAATAGTTTATTTACAATGAAGGGAATTTTTAGAGTCACGTCGATATAAACTTTTAAAATATGAAGTTTCATATAAATATCAAAATGTACATTATCAATACTACGAGCACTGAATATTGAAAAAAAAAGAAAGAAAGTAAGACATAATATACACATATAACACACAAAAAAAATCTATTTCTAAAATAAGTTGTTCTTAAGTCAGTTATGTTACTAAAAATATTTCTTAACATTAACGTGTAAAATTTATCATATAAATAAAGTAACTACTTACATCACACATAACTATTTAAATTAAAGGCTACATACAACCAGCTTTGATTTGGAAGAAACTTTTTAAATACAAAAAGTAAAGCTTGCACGGACGAGGAGTATACGTGTATTAATAGAGCAGGACAAAGTATAAAGAGGTACAGTAAATAAGAGCTGTTCCATAAGAGCAACGTTTTCATATATAACTTTTGGTCATTTTTAGCATTTTTTAAATTAATAGTTATAACTGTAGTAGTATTTAAATAATAGTGTTCAATGTGTGTTGACACACACACACACGAATATATACACGAATGTATATGTATACTAACGTTAGTTATGAATTGTTTGCGTATTCGTATCTCAATCTTGATTACACTATGTTAGTGGCGATAGCATTTTACTATAAAAGGATGACTATAAGAACTTCTTGTAAGGTCTTATAGACCTAAGTGCCACAAAAACTATCAGATGTACAGGTTTGGTCCTAGCGAGCATAAATAACTACAAAAAACTTCGCAGGAGTTAATCGCATATTGGTCAGTAATTTCTATCGAATATTTTTATGACTGATGATATCCATCTACTTTTTTTGTAGGCATAATATATCTTAAATTACAATGTATCTTATGTTTCTTTTGCTACTATCTGCATTTATTAATTCTTCCTCCTCATAGTGACTATAAGCTATAAATTGCATATTATATCCGTAGTTATCAGTCACGAATGTTATGAAAATGGTATTTTTTCTTTCAATCTTTTCGCAATATTATATAGGAATTTACAATTCTCTCTCAATATAAATGAAGAATTAATAATATTGCTTAAAGGAAAAGGACGATATAGGGAAAAGTTATTTTTAGTATAAAGACTTCCATTTCATATTTATTTTTTTATTAAGTTATTTGTTAATTTTGTAATTAACTTGATATGAAATCAAGAGTTTTAACGTTATGCTATATTATTGCTTTATGTTATGTTAGTCTCTGTTACTTAGACTAATTAACTTAAAATATATTCATAATAATTAAATAGCTAAAACAATTATCCTATTATATTCCAAAAAAAAAACGCTTCTAGTGTGAACAGCTGGCTACGTTTCAGCGATAGCGTGTGGCCGCGGCTTCAGGATTGAGAAAATGATTTATATTGTTTGTGTAGTGGCGGTGGGTGGCGGGTGGTGGCCTGTCGCTTTCTCAAGCAGATCCAGTCCACTGCAGATATGGGCGAGTATTATTATTGATCCGGCTCGGGCGGTTGGCGGTCGGCATTTCCTACCGCTCATACTCGGGCGGGCGGGGGCGCGGGCCCACTCCCGACATATTT
>JAATLQ010002033.1:27174-44908 GCA_013421005.1 Heliconius erato x Heliconius himera
ATAAAATAGCTCATAGGACATTTAAATATCTGTGTGGCTACGGAAGTGCTAGAGAAGACGTGTAGTGGGCCAGGGTGGTGGAGGTCCAGTCTTCAAGACACTTGCGGGGTGTCCCCCTTGCAGGAACCACCTCCCCCCCTCCCCGCGGCGCCGGACGACTTGCTTATTCTATCAAGCGTGAACACACAGGAGTGTGTTTGCACCGACGATGTACGCACACATTCATGCGGCATTATACGACCGGCCACCACTCTACTGTGTCAATACAATACGCTCTCTTCAGCTGGACTTAGATTATTTAGAAAGCACTTGTAACGCTCATATAAGAAGCGCCACGGAAGACGTATTCGACGTCACAATGGCCGCTACGTGTCGGCCGAAGCTAAGGCGGGATAGCCATCGAAGATTACGATCCTAAAAAAACAGCGTCCACTCAAGTATATGCCACTCACAAATTCATTTCTTCACAATGTTGAAGAAATTACAAAGTAATGATATTTTGTATTGTATAATATAAACATAATAAACAAATAATTTAATAGAATGTTCTTAAAAAAGTATATAGAAATAGCATAGACACAAATTATAATAAAATATTTTTTTTAGTTTCGAGCTTACCCTGCGCCTAGAGGGAGTCTAGTGCTAAAACATTACGTTCCCCCATATTTTAGTAACAAAAAAATAAATAATATTGCATTAGCAAATGCAAAATAAAAAGAAAATCATATCGTACAAAAAGCTTAAAATGGCAGTCATTACTGTATGCAGAGCTGACAGATGCATTAAACATGACAGGGAAAGACCATCAGAGTCATATCAGCGGCGCGGGCGTGAGAATGTGCCGGCCGCGGATTATCTGCTACGCGGCTACGCCGTAGTCCTTTAAGCTGCTACGCGCGTAGGCAGCCTCTCAGATTTTTATCTTAATATTACTGTACAAAATATATGGTCGAATTATACGATAAAATAAACACAACTGGTTTAATAGGTACAGTGCCGTACTTACAAAGTTACTTTAAGTATTTTTTTTTTGCTGCACACTGCAGAGTAGGCAGAGGGAACCTAGTGCTAAGACACTCCGTTCCCCACTTTCAGCCGAATTCTGGAGGCGTTGCGTATTAAGCGGCAGAACCCAACACCGCACCGCGCCTGGATACCAGAGCGAAAAAATGGAAATATAAATTTAAGTAAATATTTCATCTCCTCGAGTGGGGATCGAAGCCACAACCAGTCGGTTTTACAGTCACACTTTGCGCCACTGCGCCACTACTGGCCTCTTTAAAGTATTTTTTTAATTTTATAATTTGAATGTGCCTAACAGAAGGTTATGATAAAACGCAGTATATATTATATGTTTGTGCGAAAGCAATATAACATCTAAACTATAATAACTAGTGTGTGTAACGAATGTAATAGTCTTAAGTTATCTTCATTATACGTGAGTTTGTTTTAATAGTGTTTGTTTTAAATTTATCGGTAGTCGATACGCCGAAATAAATGACCTTTCAAATTAATAAGTGTCAAAGTTTAGCAGCGATCGCGACATTAACGTCTGTGTGTGCGTGTTGATACAGCCTGTGAGAGAGTAGACACAGGGGCACATGTGTGAGTACTTTCATAAATCTGTCGGGAGATATATGAGAGCGCAATTTCCGGTATCCGGCCATTAGCGCCGAGCTTTTATAAGCTTAAAGCTTAGGTTAAAGATTTTCTGGGTAGTTTAATGTGAATCTTGTAATAGGTACTATAAATTTTGTATAAAGTATGTGATTGCATATTAGGAGTCGATTCGGGGTCTTAATGTGTATAATTTAGCCTAATGTCTGTTTGTGTTGTCTCGATTCATTTCGATTGTTTCGATATACAGAATGTACAAAAAACTTTTACAGTTCTTGTCGTGTACTGTAATGTATTTAATTTCAATAAACAGAGAAAACACGTATTTAACGACAATTAATTCAAATAAACAATATACTAATATAAAACAAAAGATATCCTAACCTTGGACTATATTTAGATAGCGAAAAATTATATAAGCAAATGGTGGTTGTCGGTAGTTCGTAGACAATTATGTGTTATTTTTTATATAAGTATAGAGACGCACTTAGCAGAAAGAAGGAACCTGGGAACCTTTTGTTGAGACACTCTGTTCCCCCTTAAGACACTCCGCTCCAGTCTCTATCGAATTGGCTGAACTTAACTTCGCGCTTTGTTGGTCAAACAGATTCAATTAATTATTACAATGAAATAAATATTTTTAAAAGCTACAAGTATAATAATGGATTCTCGAAATTAAAGTAGCGCGTGTTCTAAATTATAAAATAAACACGGTCATTTGTTCCGCATGTCCTGCATATGCAGCTGCATGTCATGGCTACTCAATAATGCACACCATTGTCCTACGTCTGACGCTTTATGAAATATATATTAGGTATGAATTAAAACGGACACCGATTTTTAATTTAAAAATAAAATGAACGTTCTAAATAAGTGGGATTATTCATATTATCTATATATTCATATAATTATATATATTCATATAATAGAAGGACAGAAAAGTGAATTCTGTACATGAAATTACAGAAAGATTTAAAGAAAAATATTAGTTATGTTCATTAATATTTAAATATCCCAATAAAGTTTAGTTAAGTTCACATTAAGGTCGGGGCAAAAGTATTTTCGTATTGTTTCAGTATCCAAATATCAAGTTTTTTCTTGTACTCAGACTTTCGTAAGTGACGTAAAACTGTTTTATGATCAACAACCAGTTCTTCAGCAATGTCGTAGCTCCTAATATGTCGATCTTGTTCTACTTTCTCAAAGATGGCACTGATTTTATCTATGACAGGGCGTCCAGAGCGAACCTCATCTTTCACATAAAAATTTCCAGACTTTAAACGCTTGAACCACATTTGTCGTACTCTTATTGATACCGCATTAGATCCGTAAACCGCACAAATTTTATTCGCGGCGTTCGTCGCATTTTTACCTCTTTTGTAATAAGACTTTAAAATGTATTGAATTTCTTCGTCACATACGTTCATTTTGCTTGCTTGAAAAACAATTAAAAAATGGCGGGAACAAGTTTTTTTTTATTTATCATATCTTCAGAATGTCTCATTTAATGGTATTAAAACCAGCCAGTTACATTCAGTACAGCCAAAGAGATTTGATTACTAATAAATATAATTCTTTTTCCCCCACCTATTATTTAGTAGAAATTACAGCCACTCCGTAGTATTCAGTAGAATTTTTGTACCACTCAGTAGATTTTTTTGTATGTCTGTCTGGTAGTTTGTTCACGAATCAGTAAAAAAGTACTGAAGAAGGAAATATCTGTAAGCTTTTAAGAGCTACTTTTTATTTTACTATAGTCTTTAATGAAGTTTCTATATAAAAAATGAAAACCCATAAAGTCAAATTACTTTTAATGCTGGTAATAAAAGTAAATATAAATTTTAGCTTGGCAATAGTGTTCAATGTAGTTTTGTAGAAAGAAATGAAACTTTGAAAGAAATTATTTACTTGTCTCCTTTATTGTTTTGGTAAAACTAAAATTGCGGTGTTAAGTTCTGTCATTTGACATAAGTAATGTCACGAATTTTTAACTCTATACTTCAATGACAACGTGTAGTAAACAGAAATAATTTGGAAGTCGTTATAAAGTTAACGCGAGAAGTAACAGAATTTAATTTTTATTATGATTTTTATGAACAGTACAGTTAAATTTTAAAATGTAAGTATACAATAATAGCAAATATGTAAATAAAAAAATTAACATATAAATCGTAATAATTAACTTTTATTATATGTAATTATAATTAAATTGTGTATATTTACGAGGAAGTATATGCGCCACATAAAATCTATTCCCAATTAAAGCAACAATCTTCATAAATCAATTTCCCCCTGAATTGAATGTCAATAAGTGGGGTCGGTTGTTAAACGACACGCTGTAAAATAAAACTTTCGGAAGGGAGGAAAGTTCCAAGCAAAAGAATATTTACATTAATTTTGTTCATTATGTTTTGAAGAATAATCGTGGACGTCGTTTCCTATTCCACTCTCTCGATTGAGTTTTTATTTGAATATTTTTTTCCACCATCCCCCGATTTCGTCTTTGTGCGATAAAAGGAAGTTTTTATTAGCATCTTAATGATTTTACGGCGACTCCCCGGTTACAACAGCCTTTATGTTGTCAGATTTTCTTGAGCATTTTTGTCGACTTTTTTGCATCTTACATTATTAAAGTTTTCATTCCGTCGCTTAATGAAGCTCATTTCTTCTGTTCGTCCGGGCCTTGATTGCCTTTGTTTTGCATAAATGCAAGATTTCTATAGGTTCTTTCTAGCAAATCGAGTAAGTTCGAAGACTCGAAATTTGTTCTTGGATAAGGCAATTAATTGTTTCTTTTCTTTGTAAAGTTTTAGCGTCGTTTTAAATTATTTTTTAAGACAATTTTTTGTTGCAATTTTATGTTAAAATAAATAATAATAATTAGAACTTGTGTGTAAAAATCAGCACCCGTTTTCATAATGTATTATAATGACGTGAACAGCAATTGCTTAATATATTATATACATATTATTGCACAATTATAATTTCGAATTATCTATTTTAAATCATTACATATTTGATTCTATTATCCAAGCCGTTTGAGACAGGTTTATACTCAATCTCCATTGGTCCTTATTCTGCAATTAACTACTGTCTACGCATTTTGGGACATTTTTACGCACCACAAAATAATAATTGCCCGGAAAATCTAGAGAAACTGTATGTAATGTTATGAGAGGACGGCCGAGGTTTTTCTTCGCCCGCAATCGAGTCCAAGATCTTGCTTTCTTTTTAATTTCCCTACGGCCTCCTAATGAGGTCTCGGTGGAGGCAGCGCCGCGCCGTTATCTATGATATTCTTGAGGTTGATGCTTATTGTGCGTGTCACTGATGACTTCCGTTTTTATTATTCTCCCGAATACAATTCAGTGGTCGCTTAAATAAAAGCTCGTCCCATTTGTTTTTGCTCTTTTTATTTCTCTTGGCGGTAGTTTGTTTCGCGACAGACCCTGATTTCTTTTAATTTTATTGACTTTAAATAAAAGCTTTCACTTTTATTTTTTAGTACAATAGACTGAAAGTTTACTTTATAAATATTATACAATAGCTTGATGACTTCGCCCTATGCAACAAATCATTCGACTACGCCTCCACTTATCTATTAAAATGAGAGATTATAGTTGTCTGAAATGTATACAAAACGGTTCGGTGTTATTTTCACTGGATTGCCTAATATTGTCACAATCCCTATGGAAGGGCAATTAGAGACGTGTCACGCGTGGCGGTCGCGTGGCGCTGATCTCCGGCAGCGTTGCGCGCACGGCTCTGTCCTCATTACAATCTAATGTTTATACTGTGCGTAACACTAGCTAACGCTCTGATAGCGATATGTTTAAACAAAGAGTCCCCCCAACATGTCAAATCTAAATAGCCCCTCATATTATCACAGCATCTGTGTTAATCGTAAAAATGTTCAAAAACTCTTTGTTTTAAAATGTATTTTATTATTCAATATTGATAATTTAACACGACATGTTTGGGTAACACTCCCAATGCGCTCATCCGTGTCTTATTGAATTAATAAATGGAATGGCAACTGGTATCAAGCAAATCCCCATTGAGGAATTCACTTCATTTAAATATCGCATTTTTCTCAAAGATTATACCGTACGACAGCTACAAAAGAAAACAGGAGTCCCGCCCCTCGATAATGCGACGAGCCCAAGGAATTTTTATTCCGTCCAAATCTCTTCTGACATAGGTATATTTTTGCATGATCGTCTGGAGATTTTAATGCTCGATTTTATTTAAATTTGTTCGGGTGGTAACTGCGCTCCGAAACATTAATCGTTAGGGTGCATATCGCATTTTAATCGAGGAAGAGAGCTCTATAGACTTATAAACAAAATATCTAGTAAAATAAATATATTTTTTAAGTAATATTTTATCGTCACTTTTATTAATAAATTCAATTGTCGTTCTTAATTCATTCATAATTTTATAAAATCCAATTTAGTGATCATTTCTATAACTCATATAAAAAATATCGAATATTATTATAATCGATATTTTTTTCACTAATAATAATTCAATAAAGCTACTATATATAAAAATATATACTATTACTACTTATTGGTATCATCCACTTTCCATCATTCACTTACTTGCTGTCATAGTGTTTTTCTATTCTAGGTGCGCTCCACACCGCGGTGATCATTCTTCATTTGCGATGTCGCAACAGCGCCTGACCGCTCATGATATACTGACTGCACTTTATATATACATATTTGGCAACATTCACATTCTCTACGAGTAAGGGATAGTGGAACTGCATTCCAAAGTTATTCTCGATTAAACCATTTAAAAATATTTTTTAATTAAACGAGTACGACAATTTATTAAATTTTATGTCCATGCATTTGTATTTATTTTATTCTTGTTGTGCATAATATCAGATGTATGTTGTAATTAAACTATAAGTAGAAATAAAAAAAATATAAAAAAATGATAATAAATAAAAAGGGTTGATATAAAATATTACAAATGACATATGCAGGGTAATGGCACCAGTAACTGACTAGCGCCAATGATTCAAACACTTTAATTTAACTTTCAAAAATTAGTATATAAATATATTTTTTAAGAGCATTAAATTAAATGCATATATATTTCCTGATGACACTTCGCACAATATAAATTGGATCCGAAATGTTGTTCAAAGATGGCGGATTAAAACGTTGTAGGTATAGAGTGAAAATATCTGCATATTTTTTAAGATAATTGTTTTTACCTTGATATCTATATTTTTTTTCACAATTTATTTTATGAATAGTTAAAGATATCTTTTAACTAATTTTGTTGTGAAACTCTTCGAAGTTAGCTTATTTTTGGCTAAATCACAAATGTCAGTAATTGGTTCTAAGTTGCGTTTCTGCACTTATTGAAAGATCAATAACAATAATTTTTATCTAACATATATACTTTTTTGCTGTTTAGTATTACATTTTAAAGAAAAATCTATTTTCTAGAAAAAAATACTAAGGCCAGTCTTTATGACAAAATTACAACCTAATATCTACGAGTGTATAAAGACTTCTAATATAACTAATATAACACTCTAATCTAATATAACACTCAGTAATAAATACACTGAATATTTTCAGTCTTCTTTTTTATTTGAATATTTTTAATATTTGTAAAGAAAACATCGTACTTTAAGTATCGAATACTGGTGGCATTACCCTATACTAAATAAGTTTCGTTTTTCGTTCATAAAAAATATAATAAACAAACGAGAAAAATTATAGAAACTTTTCATAGCATTTTGCTTCTTCCATTTCAATGAATTTCACCAACAAAATTTTCCTTGCCATTTGTTTCCATCGTGCAAGATCTTTTCGTATGAAGCGAGTTCCCTGTTAATATATGAGCCCGGAATGCCGTGGTTATATATTACGCCGACCTCTGCCGGACCGGACATAACAATCCTCGATTTGCTGTAATATCGTTCTTGCGTCCCTCTCGGAGGGTAGAGAGTGTGTGTAGGAGAGAGAGAGGCGAGAGGCCAGCGAAAAACGCGGGGTGGCGTACGTGCCGCGTATAATAAGCATTTCATGCACGGGGTGCGGGTGCGGGCGCGGGTGTTACGTAGGTACCATTTTCCGTAAGTCGTACCTAACCGGACCGTACATTATGGGCCAAGGGTCAGCACCTTGTGCGCCTTCTCTGTCGCACTCGTGGTTATGTTCAAGAATAATTTTGCTTGATATATTGTGGAGTGGGTTGTATGGGCCTAATGTTGTTATGAGAAAATATTTTGCGTTTATACCTACGTTCTCTGAGATCTTATTATTGCGGCTGAAACTGTACCTAAGTAATGTCCACTTGAAGCGTTGCTTAATTTTTTATACTATGTGTTATTAATAACTAAAATAAGAATGAGGTCGTAGTGGCGCAGGGGTACGAGTATGCAAGTGTAAGCGTAATAGGTTGTAGATTCGCTTCCCACTCGAGTAAATTAAATATTTAATAGTACGAAAATATCAAATATTTCATTTTCTATCTTCGGTAATGAGGCAAAGCGCAGCGTTGATTTCCGTCATTCAATACGCAACGCCTCCAGAAGTCAGTAGAAACTGGGGAACCTTTCCTTCCTCCCTTTAAGACGAAATGTATTAATACACTTCGTCTTAATGTGAACGCACCTTAATAGTAAGTTTCCAGGTTCCCACTGTCTACCCTGCGAAAAGCTAAAAAAAGAGTATATTATGAAATGTTACTAATGTTTCATGTGCATTAAGGAATTGTGTATACATGTATATATTACATAAGAAAAATAAATTGATAGCGGTCGCAAAATTAATCTTTTATCTATACAATTTATGTACGAAGAGGTCGTAAAACGGAACAATAAAAACCCAAAACAGCGATAAATTTCGAGCAATAGATGAAAAGGTTCAAGTGTGTCTTATCAATTCTTTCCACGCATATAACGTTAAATCGTATAATAAACTTATATCAACTTTAACCTGACAAAACAGACTCGAGTGTAGTGTTACAACCTTATCAAAAACGATTACGTTATAAGTAAACATTTTCTGAAGACACAGTATTTACAAGCAATCAACACTCAGTGGACAATTGTACGAGGGTCACAGGTAGGTAAAACAAACAGAAGACAAGACCGCCGCGCCTCCTCAGGGAGGGTCATCTTAAACGACAAGGAAATGCGGTACTGAGGATACCGCAAGGTGTCCTTTATGCATTAATAATATCAACTAATTGAAACTGAACTACGACGATGGCCATTCTAACTAAATTTATATTCAGTGTACTTGATAGCAGATTAATACAGATTTAAATAAATTGTAGGGCGTCTAATTTGTAGAAGTTCAGGACTGAGTTTGGGTACAATTTAAGCCGTTTTAGTTTAAGCACAAGAGCTGTTATTACGTAAATAGAATGTTTAATAATTTGCGAGCTTGGTCCGACGTACTCACAGTAACGATTCATTATCGTTACGGCGTCGGCCGACGGAGATATACTGTGTACCTTCCTTATTGACCCCACATTAAAAATTACATACAAACAGATAGAGGAAAGGTTCATTTCCAGGGGGAGAAAACGCTTCCTTTGTTCTACTTTGTGTCCGAGACGAATAAAAAATTTATAGAATAGTCAATCAATGGAGTCGTAGTGTAAAGCTTCATAATGTAGGCACTGATTATATGTAGAGGTGGTTTGGGAGCGTTTAATATCGCTCTTTGATTCGTTAGGTTAATTTTGCAGGGGCTCGAGGCGGGTGAACATCGCAGCGGTCGCCGGAGGGTCGAATAAATATGTCCCAAAGAGTTAAGTGTGAGAGAAGTGCGAGGCGGAGACCGCGTCCGACGTTTGCTCTTCCACTCGTGTTGTTGTACCACTTATTACACAAAGTTCTGTTAAAGTTTTCTCTCCGGCACTCGAGTGTGAGTTTAATTTACTTGATAGTGTAAATAAAGCGAGCGGAGTGGGAAGTTTCGCGGCGACGACTCCCTGGGCCCCGGCGTCTGTGACACTCGCTGCGGTCGAGTGATAATAACGTATCACCGCCCGGGACTTCCTTATTAATCGAGAACGACAAATTTTAACGACAAGAATTAATGAATCTCGTTACATGGGTTAATCCCCCGGTCGTAAAGCGTGTGCCTGGAGGTAGTTAAGGTGCGCGGGGTGGTCCCCGCTTCAGGCTTACATACTAGTGTGTTATGTTGTTTTCGCACCTGTAGTACGTATGATTAAAATTCTTACAAGGACTAATTGTGTTAGAAAAGAAATTGAAGAAATTATATGGGCTTAAATGTGAAAAGCTTAGAAATATGTTTATCTATTTACTATATTGTAATATGTACAAATAGCGTTTTGGTGATCTCTACGTCAACGTAAGATATATATGGGTAAAAATATTTTATACTTAAAAAATATTTAAAAAAATGGTAATATAATTCTACACTATAAATAATTTAGCTCAGAAAAATTAAACGAATTGTGAATAAAGAAAAAAACCATAACACATTTTTATTTCTTACTTAAGACTTTGAAACTGTTACTCAACCAGCACAGGTTAAAGAAATAAAAGGAAAATATACTCGTATCTCAAAAACATCGACACGACACAAACTAATTGCTTACACAAGGAAAACAAGCGCGGAAAATTAAACATTTCAATTACGTTCAAATGAAACGTAGATATTGAATTCTATCAGCGGGTGGTAATGCGTGTGTATTCATCAGGTGAAGAGGCGTGAGGCACATTAGGGCGACGGCCTCAAAGCCAGAAGACTGATTATGTCTATCCGCAATTTCTCTCCGGCCCTATTCTCGCGAGCGAAAACTAGCGAGTTTTCCACCGCACTATTAAGCGGTCGCTTTTACATTTGTCCTTATAATGGAATCGTGCAACTAATTAATTTCAAGCGAAACCCATTTATATAGAAATGTGTGTCTATTAAGCGATGATGAGAATCAAATAGAATCCTGACGTGTAATTGCTTAAATAATTATATTCTTTTGTTTTCCGGTGTATGTTTAGAGAATATAGAAAATTACACACGGTCCGGTTACAAGCCCTCACCCCATTAAGTCGAGGCGAGCTCATTCTCAGTAAGACTAATCAAATAACAGTCTCCCCATCGTCCGCTCGCCCCCTGCTCCCTCGCGGCTAGTGGTCATCTCTCTTATCGATTGTGGTGGAATTCGTGAAGAGAATGCGATATTTCCCAGCGTTCGCTACGTTTGTCTAGATATACGCAAAGAAAATTATATTAGTATTTCGTATTTACTATATATGTATGTATATATATTATGTAAAAATCGTTGTTTTTATACAATAAAAATCTTTATGATTGTTGAGATTTGTTTCATTAGCAAAGAAACTATATAAATTAAAAAAAAATGAGGGTCTGACTATAAAATCGATCATTGTGAGTTTGATTCCCTCTCAAAGGAATTCCATTGTCTTTTGTCTGACAGTGAAAGCGATCATTCTGAGTTCGATTCTCTCTAGAGGAATGAATAATTTTCATTTCGGTGTTCTGGCAATAAAGCAAAACGCCGGGTTAAGTTCTACCACTCCACATGCAACTTCAGGTTCTCTTGCCTAGCCGGCTGCAGCCTGTAGCATATTATATTCCACATATTGTCTAGGATAACGCGTTCGTCTTGAAAAAGAAAAATATTTGAGACTCTACATATAAGTGATTTAATTAATTTTAAGTTTGTTTGTGAATATTACAAAATATAAAGTTAAATAATATTTACTGCTTTTAGAAAAACGATTAACATTGTGTTCGATTCCATTTGGGACAGTTAAATTTTCAATATTTTCCTTTCCTCGCTCTCTCATTTAAAAGGCAAAGCGTAGCGTTAGGTTCCACCACTCAACACGCAGTGCCTCAAGAATTGGTCGTCTTAACATTTAATTGGTGCCTAGGTATGTGCGAGATACAGAGTGAAGTAAAGAAATATAAAAAAAATTGTACGGCTTTTAGTCACATAATATTGCAACACCGATATAGTTATTAATCTATATTTTATTAAAAGAATTAACCAGAGAAAGATCGATGGAATCGTAATACGCCTAGAGTAAACTCGCTACACTGCCACTAGCCGCAACAATTGAGCCTCTATTTATCGTTCAAAGTGTCGTGTGTATAATAATGTAAAGAATAGTGTCTTTTCGAATCTACAGCTTTAGAAAATAAGATGAATATTTGTAATATAAACTTTTTCAAAAAATAACAACTTTGTTAAAATCAGGTTCGGGTTGTCTTTCTTTGTAAGAAATAAAATAGATGTGAATTACTTATATTATAAAATTGCAAATTATCCATATATGGGATACAATCGTTCAAATAAATATTATTTTTTATACGCATAGTTTTTTCACACTGTATTTCGTATTTAGCAGGGGAGGCAGAAGAAGCCTAGTGTTGAGACACTCTCCTCGCCACTTTCCGCCAAACTTTGAATTGACACCAGAGTGAAGAAATGTAAAAAAAATATATATTTCATTTCCTCGAGTATAAATCGAACTCACAACCTGTCGCGTCCTGCCCCTTATTTTAATATGTTTAATTTAAATAAAAGTTATAATATTTTATTAATCCAAACAGAAAATATGTTTGTATAATACATTAAACAGCCAATCGAAAATATTTTAAATAATCTAATACGTAGTCAATGTTTCATAAAAGTAGTATCTATTTCAAATGGTCTTTTTCATTTTAGGCAACATTACAAATTCGAGTACCGAAATGTCATTTCCCAGTTTACGGATATGGGTAAATCCATAGAGCGTGCTAGGCAGTGCGGCGAGTGGCGACGGTGGACGCTGCAACCGCTCGTTCCGCCATGTAATTCTAATGAGTATTAGTGTCGTCCGTCTCCCTAGCTGGTTCTGGTTCTGCTGCTACTTCATTCTATTCACATACCTCCAAGTTTCAAATACTAAATTGCTATATAGGAGCGGTGTTGTGTAAGGTAATAATAGTCTGTGTTTTTATAATACTATTTTATTTGGCAAACTGGTTATACGTATAGTAGTTTTATTAGTTTTAAAATTATATTTTTGCTTTAGTTTTACCGTGGCATTAAGCAGCATAGGTAAAGACTGCAGTCTTTACCTGTTTTCTTCATTTATGGCTCATAATTTTACATGTTTATTACAATATATGGCGAAATTCAGGCTAAAATAAAAGTAATTTTTAATAAGTTCATTCGAATTATTTATTAAATAAGTTACTAATCGTGGGTTCAAATCCACAATCATCGCGTATTTATTCAGTCATTATTCCTCTGTATGTTATATAATGCAATATTAATTTTATTTTACATAGTATATCATAAAATATAAAAAAACAGAATTATTTAAAACAATGTTTAACATTTATTTGATATTTTCGTTGATGTTTTTATATGATGTTTTCATTTATGATTCCAATCATAGAACCGTATGAGTTACCACAAAGCTCACGTGAAATTCAGCAATCGTCAGAAGGCACGCAGAGCGTCTGTCTGACTGTACGCACACTGCTTCACTGGACTGTGAAAATGATTTTGATTTGACCCTTTGGAGGGTGCCTCTACCGCAAAATTACATTTCCATCTGTATATTTGTTCATGTGTACTATAGTATCATTGGAATACTAATTACGAATAAGCTTATTCATTAAATAATTATAATATTTATCATTATTTTTATAAGGAAATAATGTAAAAAAATAGATTAATCATATGCAAATTAATTGTATATAATACTATAAAACTATAAAACGTTAAGACAAACCCATCAATAACCTTAATAGTTAAATTACGTAATATTAAATATAAACATAAATATGTTAAAAATGTGTTATATGTTAACAATAATGGCGCTCATTAATATTTTTACCATAAAAAAGATTAATATTCTTTATACGGTGCTTTATTTGGGCTCTTCGTTTGCAAATGTGTTGGAGGCGATAATTTTATTCTGAGAGTATATCTCCTTACTGCTGATATATTCAACGGAATATTCCCATATGTGCGTAATTCTGCGGAATGGCAAAAAAGGTCTGTTTGAGGGGTGAAATATGTAAATTTATTGTCTTGGGCGGCTCCGCGCGGCGGCGGAGGGCGGCGGCGGCGCCCCCGTCATACGCCGACACGTAGGATAAAGGAAATGTTAATGCGCACCAATTTATGTGCTTTTCTATGATTTCGCTGAATCGGGCTCGCTGTTCTCCCCTTTATGCCAAAGCGGAGAGAGCATTTTGTTTATAAAGTGAAGTGCTTTCAATACACGTTGGAGTCATTTCGGTAAACACCAATAAAAATGAGTGTCATTCTGGAAAAGTTTAGTATATATACATAATATTAATATAATAATTAATTCATACATTTAATATTTGTAAAGCTCATTTTATTTTTTTTAACTTCACGCTGCAGGTGCTGCTCATAGTAGTATACCTAAAGAACTTAGGAATATAGTGCTGAGACACTTTGATACCATTAAAAAATTTTCGTTTCCCACTTTCCGGGAATTCTGGAGGGGTAGTGAAACTCAACGCCGTGCTATACCTCGTTACCAAAGCGACGAAATTTCGCCGCTTTGGTAACATTCTCAAGTGGTAATCGAACCCACAACTTTTCACGTTGCAGCCGCATGCTTGTGACGCGGTGACCTCATTTATACTTGAAGTTTTTAATCAACTATTGTTTTATGTATATTTATTGTAACTAATAAGATAGTCATAAATCTGTACCCCTTACTATCAGGCAACAATGGCCACCGATACCTAAAAGTCCGCCACCCCTACTTTATGCTTTGACAAATTCACTAAGGCTAAATGTGACATAATACCAGCATAATTCAATGTTTTGCTCACCATATTGTATTTTATTTATGAGTTATGCGCTGTTGACTATTTTGGCACCCTTCATACGGTGGTAGTAAACATCCCTTCATCATGTCTGTATGTTGATATCGCGAGGGTTTTGTATCAGTGCCACAGATACCTATTAGAGCTTTTTAAATATTATTAACCAATTTTAAACTAAGCATTGATAAGTGAATTCTGTTAACTGTGATATTATTTTAAGCTATTAATGTTAAAAAAGTAACTATATCATTATGTTAACATCATTTTTTTTGTTTCACGCTGTATCCCGCACACAGCAGGGTAGGCAGAGGGAACCTAGTGTTAACACTCCTGTTCCCCACTTATTTCGTTTATTTATTACTTTTTTGGTCTTATTTTGATTATTTAGGCCTACATTTTCTTACTAATCCTAACGAAAACTGGAAATAATTTCTTACATTGATTTAATAAATATTTGAATAGTTCAAGCGGGCAAAGAAAACTTTAATTATGTTTTTTATATTTTTGTCTAGCGGACTCTTAGACAAAAAAAAACGAAAATGCTTTTATTTTTTTATTTAAATTTGTATATTTAAAATCATAGCATAATTTAGTGTGCTTTATAAAGATGGTATAAAATAACCGCAGCAGATGATTGAAGCAACCAAAAAATCTGTCACCAATAATGTGTAATGTTTTAAATACGATGGAGCGTGATAGCAGCGCGTGCGCTCCGCGGGGGTCTTCGGATTTATCAACACGTCATGGGGTGTATAATTTAACAACTAATTTTATTATTTATTAGTTAACACCAACAGAGATGGTAGAAACTAGCGAAAAATATTTATTTTACATTTCATAGTTTAGTGTCTAAAAAAATTAGGATTATTTTTTTTTGTTATTTACTTTTTATAATTTAGTCTTTAAAAAAAAATAGCTTAAAATTTTTTAAGCATTATTCAAATAAAAAAAAGGCTGATAGACACAATTTTGTTGTATTCTAAAAAAACATTGAGATTATGTTGAGTTGTGGCGCAGGAGCACAACGTTTCGATCCCCACTTGAAGGCATCAATTATTATTTATTCATATTTTCCAATTCATATAACCAAACCAAAAAGCCTGACGTTGAGTTCCACCACACATAAATTCGGCGAAAAGTAGGGAACAGCGTGTCTTAATACTGTATTTCATCTGCCCTGCTGTGTGCGGGATATAGCATGAAATTGTTATTTATTTTTTTATTAAAAAAACCAAAAAAATCAACAAAAAAAGTCAACAAATAAAAGTTTTTTTTTATAATTAAGTAATTTAAATATATTTTTGTTTATCTTTAATCTTGAAAAATCTTCTACATTTTTTTCATTAGCTACTCATAAGAGTAGCTAATGAAAAAAATGTAGAATATAGTGATGTAATAGATAATTTATGAACATTGCATGTAGAGGAAAAAGATTCTAATTGGTTAAACTGAAATATTTAATAATTATTATATTTTTTAAGAACTTTATTCTAATTAATTCACGACAATTTTAAGGTGACGGCGTCATGTACCTAGTTTTTTAGGGTTCCGTAGCTTTTAAGGAAAAAATAACCCTTATAAGATCACTTTGTTGTCCGTCAGTCTGTTTGTCTATCAAGAGCCTTTATCTCAGGAACGCTTGGAGATGTTGAGTTGCAATTTAAACTATATATCTAGATTTACAACCCCATGATTTCCTGAAAAAAAAAACGTATTTCTACATTTACTTAAAAAACAGATATGGCCGTTTTTATAGTAAAAACGCGTATTTCGACAGTATAAAGGGAATAAAAAATCATAGTTCCTGTTGACTTAAAATTATGAAATTGGTAGCTAGCATCTACAGGTAGTACTAGTTAAGGATAAATCTGAAAACTATACATTTCTGGTTAAATCCTAAAAACTAATAGCTTTGAAAAGGGGGCAAAATTAGATATTAAAGCCGCTAGTTCAAGTAAGGTATCAGATGAAAGGGCTCTGGCTAAGCTATGCCTGAATTTCAGAATTAGCTCGTGATCTCCAATTTTTGTACGGAACCCTCGGTGGGGTAGCCCGACTCGCGCTTGTCCATTTTTTATATATACATCGTTCATAACATAATTTAAGGTCAGTTGTGGCGCAGGGGCTCAAAATGTGACTGTGTGAATGGGCTCGAGAAAATGAAATATTTATTTAAATTTATATTTTGAGTTCTTCGCTTTGGTCACGAGGCAAATTGTGTCTTAACACTAGGATCCCAGGTTCGCTCTGGCTTTCCTGCTATGTGCGGGATACAGTGTAAAGTTAAAAACAATATTAAAAATGTTAGTTATATAATATAATTATGTTCTAATTAATCTAATAGGATATTTCTTTATTTTTAACAATTCTATTTGGAAGAATCGATCTTGTAGCCTCCTTCTTTTATATACGTTCATATATCCTGGGTATATGAAGTCGTGGCGCAGCGGCACGAGGTGTGACTGCAAAACCGACTGGTTGTGGGTTCGATCCCCACTCGAGGAGATGAAATATTTACTTAAATTTATATTTCCATTTCTTCGCTCTGGTGTCGAGGTTAAGCGCGGCGTTGAGTTCTGCCACTCAACACGCAATGCCTCCAGAATTCGGCAGAAAGTGTGGAACGGAGTGTCTTAACTCTAGGTTCCCTCTGCCTACCCTGCTGTGTGCGGGATATAGCGTGAAGCTAATTATTTTTTTTTTTTTAATCCAGGATAAGTTTGTCTACATACATCAAGGAAATCATCGGATAGGGTAACAAAATTTGCAGACTACTATATTTGTATTTTTTTTATTTAATGGTTATGGACTACAGCTATAACTCCGATATCATTGTAAATATTAAAATATTTCCATTCCATAAATACGTAATTAAGAAACTTAGTATATAAGCGTGGCGGCCTCATTTATTATTCTTTATAAGGAAACAAAGGCGAGGGTTAGCCGTAATAAGGCTCCGCCACCTCGCTGGCTTATCTTTATTGCCTCCAACCCACGTAGAATAATAAATCGTTTTCATCAAAAACAAATACTCGACAGTTTTTGCCGAGTCGAGCGAGCGGGCGGAAGGGTGGCAATTTTCCACCCCCATAATACAATATTTTCCGACATTTTCCACGGGAATACAGTTTCGAATCGCTCGCTCACAACCGGTAGGTTCCTTTAATGTGTATTTTTCGTCCAATCAGAGAACGGAGAGACTCTCGATATTACCTCAACTGTCACACATAAAGTGGAAAATATGGTCGGCAGATGTGGGGGGTGGTCGGGGGCGAGGG